>MU390292.1:0-206556 GCA_022578715.1 Nemania sp. FL0916
TTTTAAAATAATTAATATATTTTAATTTTTTGTTTTAAATATTTTAAGTTGTTCTGTTTTTTTTTTTTTTTTTTTTTCACTTTTTATTTCGTTTTTTTCGTTTTCGTTTGTTTCGCTTTTGTTTTCGTTTTTTTAATTAGTTTTAAATATAATTAGTTCTAGTTGTAGTTTTTAATTTTAAACTACTATTATTTTTTATAATAGTAATATTTAGATTAATTATATTGTTTTTATTTTTTTAATAATAAATATTAGTTATTTATTTTTTAATATAATTAATTAAACTTTTTGTTTTTTTGTTTTTTATTTACGGGTTTTTAGTTTTATAATTTTATTTTATTAATATTTTGTTTTTTAAAATATTAGTTTTTTAGTTTTATTAATAACGGAAATTTTTAAAATATACTTTTTTAAAAGTTTATTAATAATTTTGTTATTATTAAAGTTTTTTATACTTATATCCGTTTATTATATTAAGTTTTATTAATTAAAAAGTTTTTAAAATGTTATAGATTTTTTATATTTTAATATATCGGATATAAAAAATAATATCGGAGTTTTAATTTATAAATAATAATAAAATTGTTAACAGTATTTATAAAAGAAGTCTAATAGTATTCTTACTATTTGTTTAATAAAGTACATTTAAAAATAGTTTAATAATTATATTTGTATTAGGGTTTAAACTGTAGTTTTAAATTAAAAGTTAAAGAATAAAAACAAGTAACTAGATATAGGAATAAATAAGTGTTTATATAAAAAAACTTTAATTATTTTTTTCCGTAAGTTAGTAAGTTTGGATTACTATAAGTTAATAAGTTTGGATTATTATAAGTTAATAAGTTTGGATTACTGTAAACTAGTAAACTTAGATTACCGTGAACTAATAAACTAATAAGTTAATAAACTATTACGTGATTATATACCCCGACCGATACATACTTTAATATTGCATTTTTCGAGGTGTACTTTTCTATTCCCCGCGTTAGGCCTACTAACGGGCTATTCCTTTCTTGTTAGATTGTAACATTATAATAATATTAAATTATAACTGTTTTATTATATTAAAAAATTATATTATTATTTCGTTTTTTAAAAGTTATAAATAATTAAATAAAAATTATATTAAAAAATAATATAACTTATAATATATTTCCGATTAATATATTAAATTAATTTAAATAAAAACGTGTTTTTTAAAAAAATAATTATAAAACTTATAAAAAATAATAAAATTTAATATATAATAATAAAATTAATTTATAATATATTAAAAACGTTATTATTATTAATATAATATTTCCGCGAATATTAAAAAAATAATATAATAATAAAATTAATTTATTTAATATTAATAATTTTATTTATTATTATAATTTTAATTTTAATATTGAATTTTTTAACGTAATTATTATAATAAAAATAATTTATTTATAATAATAATAATAACGTTAATAAATAAAGTTTTAAATTTATTTTTATTTTTTATAATTAAGTTATATAAATATTAACACGTTTAATAATTACGCGTTTTTAAAATTTAATTATATTAATATTATTATTAATAATTATAAATATTTAAAAGTTATAAAATTATATTAATTATTTTAAATATTATTTATAATTAATTTAATTAAAATTATTAATACATTAATTAATTTATTTATACGAAATTTTTTATTATTATAATTGTTTTAAAATAATAACGTATTATTAATCGTGTTATTTAAATAATTTATAAAAAATTATTATTTAATATTTAATTTATTTAATAAATTATAAAAACATTATATAAATAAAAAAATTAATATTTATAATTTCCGTATATTATTAAATAATTAATTTATAAATCGCGATATATTATAATATATATATTTAAATTTTTAATATTTTATTATTATATTTTTAAAAGTAAAGATTAAGTTCGAAAATATTAAAATTTTAAACTTAATTTAATTAAAATTATTTAAATTTTTATTTTATAAAAATTTAAATTTATTACGAAATTTAATAATTAATTAAAATATATTTAAATTAATATTTATACGATTTTTATAATAAATAAATAAATATATTATAATTATTATAAATTATTATTAATATAATAATATAATTATTTTATTATTTATATATTTAATAATATTATTATTATTATTTTTAAACCGTGAAAATAAAATTAATAATTATAATTAAAAAATAAAAATAATATTACGTTTTTAATAAAATATATAAATAATAATATATAATAATATTTATAAAAAATATTTTAAAATATATATAAATTAAATTATTATTATAAATTATAATTAACGTTTATATTTTTAAAATGTTTACGTATTATATTAGTTTATTAATTAATTTTTTATATATAAATATATAAAAAAACTCGAAAATTATTAAAATTAATAAAATTATCGTTTTTTTATTTATTATAATAATATATATACGTTTTTAATATATTAAAAAAAGTTTTAATAAAGTTAAAATCGAATAAATAAAAAAACAAATATTATAATTTAATATTATAATTTTTTTAAATTATATATTTTTTATAAATAATAAAAATTAACGTTATTTATTATTAATATAAATCGAAATGTTAAAAATAAGTTTATTAAAAATATTATTTTTTTTAAATTAAAAATAATATTTATTAATATTTATTAATATTAAATATATAAAAATAATTTCGTTAAATATATTATTAATTATAATAATTAATAATATATTATATTTAATATTTTAATCGAAAATTTTATATATAAAAAATATATAATTTTTTAATATTTAATTAAATTAATAGTTTTTATTTTTATTATTAACGTTAAATTTATTAATAAAAACGAATTAATTAATAATATATTAAATAATTTAACGTGTATATAAAAATTATAATATAAAGTTTTATTATATTAATTTAATTTTTAATTTTTTATATAATTAATCGTATATTTTAAATTATTTAAAAATTATAAAAATATTAATATAAATTTTATATTATTATATTAAAAATTATTATATTTTATTAAAATATAAATTAAATTCAACTTTTAATTTTTTAATTAATTTATTAAAAACTTATAAAAATAATTTTATAATATTATTATTAATATTATTATTTATAAATTAATTAATTATATTATAAATTTTATAACGTTTTATAACCCGTTTTATAATTTATATATTATAATTAAATTAATTAATAATTTATATATTAATTTAATCGCTTATTATAATTATTATAAATATATTTATTTATAAAAAAAATATTAATTAATTAATTAATATATTAAAAATTTTATAAAATTTAAAAGTTTTAAAACAAGTTATAATAATAATAATTAAAATTGTAATAATAATAAAATTAATTATATAAATCGAAAACTTTATAAATAATCGCGATAAATTATAATAAATAAATATTTTAAAAGTTTTATAAATTATAATAATAAATCGTAATAAATAAATGTTTTAAAAGTTTTATAAATTATAATAAAATTTCGTAAATTATTATAATAAATCGTAATAAATAATAAATTCGAAAATTTCGTAAATAATTATAATAAGTTATAATAAATAATAAATTTAAAAGTTTTACGAATTATTATAATAAATTATAATAAATAATAAATTCGAAAGTTTCGCGAATTATTATAATAAATAATAATAAATAATAAATTCGAAAATTTTATAAATAATTATAATTAATTATAATAAATAATAAATTCGAAAGTTTTATAAATAATTATAATAAATTATAATAAACAACTATTTTAAAAGTTTTAATATAAACTATAACCTTTATAATAAATTATAATAAATTATAATTAAATTAAAAATACAATTAAAACTTATTTATAATTAAAAACACGTTTAAAGCAGGTTATACACACTAGCAAGCTTAATTGTAGCAATTAAGGGTAAAGAATAGGTTTGTCCGCGGGATCCCTGGGTTGTGTGGTGTACTGTAATAATTTTAAGTGGAGACCGACAACCTCATTGCAAAGGCCAGTAAGCAAGCTGCAGCGGCTTTATTGCATCACAAGCAAGGCCCCGGCTGACGACAACACCTTGCAAACGCTCTAACGCCAGAACGACCTGGTCAACCCGCGCTTCCCACCCATCGCAAGCCGCCTTCCACTCCTTCTCTCTCAACCCCTCGACGACTTGCTCTCGAATCCGACTTCGGCTACCTAGCGCATAGCCAACAGCATCGCGCCCACGCCCAACCAATCTACTCGACCCGCTCGGCCTGCGACAGGATCCAGCCGCGCTCTCAGCGCTACCGACGACGACCAGCATCCATCTCCGTCTGCGCTTCTATCTCTCGCGCGCGCCTCAAATCTCAGACCAAACACAACCAACTCACTGTCCTAATCTCTACGCAGAGAGAACCTTTCTTCCTCCACCTCTTCCACACCCGTCCGCGCCGCCCCAATCAAATAAGCAAGCAACCAAGCAACGAACCGCCAGGATGCCGACCGCGGGGCTCAAGACGATCATCGCCCTCTCATTCGTGCTGGCCGTGGGGTTTCTGCTCGTGATTCTATCCTGCGCGCTATTCAAGGTGTACTACCCCTTGCTGGTCGTGGGCACGTACGTGGTGGCGCCCTTGCCCAACTGGATCTGCGGGCGCCTGGCCAACCCGGACGACTTCGTCGAGAGCGGGTCCGGCGGCGGCGCCGTGCTTGATCTTGGGAGATTCTGTACGGGGTTCTTGGTCGTTATGGGTATCGGTACATCTCCCTTTCTTTCTTTTCTCCATTCCTCTTTCTTACTACAATACTGGTCTATCTACGGTCTTCAAGAAAGGAACACATACTGATACTGATGTGTTGTGTAAATGTAGCCCTCCCCGTCCTCCTCGCGCACTCGCACCTCATCGAGGTCCCCGCCATGGTCATGTGCATCGTCGGCGGCCTGCTGATCTACGGCACCATCATCAGCTTCGGCATGTCTTTCCAAGACGAGCAAGAATTCTAATTTCAACCTTTCTTCTTTATCCGTTCAAAAAATTTTGTCTTCAGGGGCAGCACTGGAAAGTAGCATATCTCTTATTGATAAGGGAGAAGACGAGCACGCGACAGAGTGTGAGAGGAGAGAAAAGGGGAAGGGAGCAAGAGTTTGGTTCAACTTGTTATATATAATGGAGTCGCGGCCAGGCACAGTCTGTTACCACAATGTATCATATGATATCACTATTGCATGCGACGGGGGACTCGAACTAAAGCGATCCGGAATGTCCAAATTCATAAATTCATATTATTGAAAAGTTTCCATCTGAAAGTGTTGGTTATATTTACGATCCGCATTTATTAGGAGTCCTCGTTCCCTTTCGTAGCATCATACCAGCCAGCCTAGCAACTCCTAGACGCCGTACCGTGCTATCTTGAATAACGCCGTCCAAAAGTGCCAATATCTGAGGAAAAAGCATCGTGGTGTAAGCATTGCTCTAGGCCCGCGCCAGCGTAAAGATATAATAAATATATGGTTCCAACTTTTCTGCTCCTAGCGCATAATTCAACCAAAAGCCCATCACCACCCTAACTATGTAGCAGAACTCAAGCCATCACCGTTCTTTTGGACTACTTTCCGAGGAAGAGTTTCGACGTTCCTACTCAGCAGTTTTCTGAGCTCGGGGCTGATGGTCTTTACAGCCTGCTCCGGAGCCCCCCCATTCTCTTGTCGAGGCGCGGGTTGAGAACCAGACGACGAAGATGTTCGGCTTGTACCCGGGCGCATTCGCGGCGCCGGGAAGTTCTGCTTCTTGTCGATGGCTTCGATAAGCCTTTGAAATCGGCGGAATAGGTATTCGGCACGGATTAATGTAGAATCGAGATCAATCGTCTCTGAGAGCTCGTTCACTAGCGACATGTGAGCTTTTAACGTCTCATTTCACAACAATGTAGTGACTGTCGAAACCTACTGTACTTCAGAACTTCATCAAAATGTTCTAAATGAACCATGATCACGTCGCGGTGCTTGTCCAAAATCGCCATGGCGAAGAAAAGATGGAAGCTACTGCTCAGATAATCGGTCCAGAGGATCTCCCATAGGCGAAGGGTGTCCATCCATTTGAACTCGCGCTTGTACCATACCAGAAGCATGCGGAAGAAAAAGAAGAAGTTGGTGCTATCGGCCTTTTGTAAATGTGCGTAGAGTTTCGGATCCATAAATTGTACTAGGTGGTCGAGGGTGAGAAGCTGATTCCGCATACCAGATTGATCCCGGAGAAAGTTTCTTTCCATGCGATCCATGAAATGCTGGAAACCCCAGAACGCCATAGCATCATCCTGCATGACGGCATATATTGGTGCAAGAAGGTCCGACATGCCCTGAACATAGCCTAGATCCTTGTTATATTCGTTGTATGTGAGGAGCATGTCTTTCAGCTGCTCCATATGGACATTAGTTCCCACTGAAGCAAAGGGGGAATTTGGGTCCGGGTGAGGGATATCTTCGCCAGCGAATATGGGCACCATGCGATCGGTTCGATGCACATCCTTCTCTATAGATAACAGTCAGCACACTGGAAAGCTGTAGCATCCAGCCAGTCGCGATCCGCACTTACCGATTCTTCCTTTCTGCTCCCTCCACCATTCTCCTTCTTCGCCTTCACCGCCAAGGTCGACGAGTTTCTCCCACCAGGATGCCTTCAATTTCACGTATTCGTCTCGTAACGATGCCAACTGGGCTTTCCGTTCTTCCGCTGTGCTGTACCAGTCGTATACGCCCAGAAGAAATAACCAGGCTTCTTTGCGGACCCCGTCATCCGGATCCAAGCCCCCGTGGAATATGCGCTCCTTGACCTCGTCGGTAGTCATTGTGAGCCTGCCGGTGTGGGGATCAAAAAAGCTGTTCCATTCTTTCAGAGTTACGATTTTCCTTTTATCTTCAAGAGACATGGAGCTCGTTTCCAGTAACTCGAACTCGCCCACGTCTGTATCCTCCATCTCCATGATGTCTTTGGCGGTCCATATCCTCCGTGTCCGGTCTCTTTCGCTCTGTTCCGCAATTCCCATGGCCCATCGCGCTAGATATATTCTAGCGCTGTCGAACTCGTTCTGGATAGTCTGTACCTCGGGGTTGCCCATCAACTTTCGGACCTGCGGTGGCATTTTCGGATTATCTATTATGTCCTGCGCTGTCTTTCTGGTAAATGTGGTGACTTTACTAAACTTCTCCATGATGTTCCAGCCGGCTTCCTTAACAAACTTCATCACCGGGTCCATGCCGCCATCGTGCGTCTGTCCACTCGGCCCTGCAGGTGAAGCTCCTGCAGCGCCCTGCATAGATATGCCACGAGAACTATCGCGTCGGCCGATCTGACTTGGACCACTGGAACTCGTCTTCCCACCGAATCCTTCGCTGTCTTCCTTACTAGGTTCGACGAGATAAATATTCGGTTCAGCCCCACTCCTTTCGATCCGAACATAGCGCCTGAGCCATCGGAGGACTTCGTCGCCTCCCCAATATATTTGGCCATGTTCACCAAATGGATCAAAGTTTTCTTTCGCGAGCTTTTTCTTCTGTAAAATTGTGGACTGACATTCGCTGTCGTGAAAGAAGAGTGCCGGGAAGCTATCTCCTGCTCTGGTATTGATCACCACAGAGCCGAACCACCAGCCAAGACTTGGCGGCCGTACAAGCAGAGAGTATACGGCACTTACAGGTATCGCAAACGCATAGGTGCCGATGGACCCTTGGTGAGTGGTTACCGTCGGGGGCGACGGCACTAGATAGCTCTGTTTGGGCGGCGAGTCGCCGTCGGTCAAGTCGACTTTGACGTAGATGCTCGCAGAGTCGCCCAGGGAAGACTCGGGTAGCCAAGCTAGCAGCAAGTCTGATGATGCCGGCGAGTCGGAGACTCGAGACGAAGACGAAGTCGGCCGCTCCCCGGCGATGCCCTTCTGCTGTAGTAAGGCGACATAGCCGGGGATGTTGTCCTTAGCCGAGGGCGTCGGGTGGATGTATACCTTGCTCTTGGAGTACAACAGCTTCACGCCGCGACCGGTCTCGGTGTGGGTGATGGTGTTGTACTCGCCCTCCTCATCGTCGCTCATGGCGTAGAAGCTGCCAGTCGGAGAGCCAGCCCGTCCTCGCTGATCTGATGTCATCGCGGGGCGCCGCGAATAGTGCTTGGCGTTTACTGACAAACACACGCAATGCGGCTATTTACTGTAGATGCGTGGAGTTTTGTCACACAACGTCCCGGGAACACCTTCGTATTAAATGCCAGGTAGGCAGGCTGAGGCGGAAAAAACTTGTGCAGAAAGCATGTGAGCTTAGATTGGGAAACCGTATGCGTCTGTCGGGTGAGTACGACTCTCTTTCTATCAGCGCATGCTTGAAGCCCCGCAGCTGGAGATCTAGGTACCTTTGTTAAGGTGATTAGTGCAGCGTATTAGTACGAACCTAAGCAGCTATCCAGGGCAGCCCTACCGCTACAGCAGGGACTGTATGTGCCGCTAATACCCACCTTGTCAGGCCTCCTCTATCCCTACGGGGCAGGCGAATACGTAAGCGTCATGGGGCGAGCCATGATGACTTGCGTGTCTGTCACTTGCACATGGTTATTTCAGCCACAGTCCTAGCACAAGACGCGCAATCTTGGCCAGGCAGCCATAAAAAAAAGAAGAGCAAAGATAAATTTGAGCAACAATATTCCATATTAGTGAGGTCCTATCGCTAGCAGTAGCTATGGACGGAGTTGTTCCTCATGGAGAGAACAAAGATCCTAAATGCAACGAGCCAAAATATCGTGACATGTGCTTCCTGTCAAAACTGCATTGTCGCTTCGCTTTCGCTACCAGCGCTAAATGCGGATGTGCCAGCCTGCTCAAATACAATCAAGGCAGAACGTATTATAGCCGTTATTCCATCAAGCTTATTATGTGTAGTTGGAGACTAAGCGGGTATTATTAAGTCGTGATGGTCCCGATCATCCGAATTCGATGGCCCATGCAGAAGGACCATAGATCGTAATGAATGCCGCGGTGTTGATAACCGATCTTAGTTCGTGAGTAAGCATCCGTTATCATCGCATCCTGGGGCCGCTGGGAAGACCGCCGGGGCGCCTGCCCCCTGTCCGTCCTCCTCCCGAATTTGAAAAGTCCGGCTCGTTGTTTGACCACGGCGAGTTGGCACCCATGTAAGGCTTATCACCCCCGCCTCCGCCTCCGCCCCGGCTAGGTCCATCATACATGCCTCCCGGCGCAAATCTATCTTCGTAGTCGCCCGCATTGCCTGCCCCACCCCTTTGTGGCGGTGGGTTGAAGGGGCCACTCGCTGCTGGACTTGAGGTCCTCGAGCCTCCAAACAGGCGTTGCTTTAGCCGGTCTTGCGCCGAGCCTCCGCCCGAGCTTACTGGTGGTGTCGGAGTACTGCCGAAGTTATGGTTCTGGTGACTTCCAGCCCGCTGTGACGGTAATGGCCGTGCTTGTGCGTCGTCTCGTCCACCGCCTGCCGCCATGGGGTCCGAGTTGCGGAACGGACTGTTCCTTGCATCGCTATTGCGCATGGCAGGAGGTACTCCTCTGCCTCTCCGCAAGCTCTGCGCCTCTTGCGGTTGCGGAGCTGGGTTGTTGTCCCATAGCGAGCTCAGATTGCCGCCTTGCTGTGGTTGTTGACTGAGTCCTCCATATCGTGCGCCTACTTGCGACTGTGTGTAAACGGCAGCGGCGGGCGGCGGTGCTTTGGGGTCTGGTGGCAGCCACCCCGGGAACGGCCTCCCTTTCTCGGTGTAGTATGAACGGAGCACCCTGCAGACGTGGGTATCGTCTTCGGTGTCGCCATCGGCTTCGCCTCCGAAATACGACCGCTGGAGGTTGGATATCTTAGACGTAGTAGCGCCGACGATGTTGCTGTACCAGCCAGACATGGCGCCGTCAGTCGCTAGAGCAGAATCGACCACCCAGAGATAGTTTTTGCGGCGGTAACGATTGCTGATCCGGTGGACTAAAATCGAAGGCAAGTCGGACCAAGAGGCTTCGAATGATTCGCGAGATTAGCAGTCTCGGCCGAGGGGCAGTGTTGTTGTTGGATGTGAGGAATGGGGAGTTTGGTGTCTGTTTCAGGTGGATAGGTACACCTAGGTAAATAAGGCTCCAATGTAACCCAAGCATTTAAAGTTACAAAATTATCTAAGCCCAGTGCCCACACAATCGGTAACCGCAAGCTCCAGCCCGCCTCCCGTAGTCGCTTCTGGCTGCAGACTACCGGCACCTACCCACTGCTCAGTAGACTGTAGTAGGTGGGGTGCATCCCATAACCCCACTTGCCATTTTCACTTAACCAGCCAACTGAAAATAGAACTGGACAATTAGACCGCATATTTGACTATGGGGTGGACAATTTGGTTGTTTTATTAGTCACAGGTCTAGTACTTGAATATGTAATGTGCAAGAAATTTAGAGGCATAGCATAATCCCCAGCTCTAAGCCTCTCAAGTACCTGTCCTAGGGGTATCAAGAACCGAGCAATGCTAGCTACAGATGTTCGAGAACAGATATTAGAAAGCAAGCTCGGGCCGTTGATGCTCATATTCATGTTCAGCCTCGAACTCCCGTCCACGCCGAAGCACTTTCTTTGGCTTGGGTCGCGCAGCTTGTGCCCTCTTTCTCTTGTCGCCTGCAGCTAGTGTCTTCTTCTTGGCAGATTCATCCTCGCTGTCATCTTCGCTCTCGTCCGTTCCAGACTCTTCCTCCTCGGATGCGTCACTTCCCAACCAGTCCTCGAGATCTTCGAGGTCGTCTTCTTCGCTTTCTTCGAAATCGGAAAGATATTCCACAGCACCATCTTCCTCCTCATCTTCCATGTCAAATTCCTCTTCCCTTTCGGCTTCTTCCTCATCTTCCTCTTCGATTCCGGTGTCGAGATCTTTGTCTCGAGTTGCTTCTCCTTCACGTTCCATGGCATTCAAGACCTTCTTCCAGATCTGCTCGCTGACGTTCAGGGGCTGGTCTCCATAATGGCCTTCGCGAAGTCGCCCAAGGAGTTCTCTCTCGATGGCACGTTCTAGCTTAGCCGCAGCTTCTGCTTTTCGCTCTCTGGTCTCCTCGCGTCTCCGAACTTTAGGGGCCAGCTTGGGAACAATCTTCTCTCCGAGCCTGGCTTCCTCTTTAGCTAGCCGCCTCATACGGATGCTAACTTGCGTTAACCGGGTGAGACGTTGTTTAGCTCTGATGAACTGTCAGTAATTGAACGTAAAGCGGCATAGCGGAAGTCAACTTCAGTAGGCCAACTCAAAGACTTGTTTCCGCCGCCAAAATGTTTCTCAAGGCTGCCGAGGACAGGTCTAGTAGTTTCGCGTGAAATTGTGCTACGTAGATCTCGAATTGCATACCTATGGATCATATACTGAGGCCAATATATGAGCTGTTCCTCTATTTGTGATAATGCTTCCTGGTAATTTTGTGACAGTTTTATTTTCTGCCAGAGTTTCGAGGGTAGATGTCTGCAATTGTCAATCAGTCTCTAGAAGATACGCTCAATGTAGTGCTCGAAGGCATCATAAATGAAGGGCACTTTCTTTTCCACATGAAGGTAAGGAAGAAATGATTGAGGTGTTACTTACGCTCGCTCTGGCGTTTTAATGTACAAGTAGTTGATCGCCTTAGCGGGATCCGGGTGTGGACGTATAGTTGCATAACGACTGCTCGAAATTAGCTATTGTTCTAACATGTTGCAAACAGAGATGATGTAGGGCGTATGGCCCTGGGGAGAGGAGGAAACCTTACCTATTGGCAAGTGGACAGCTCGTTCTGCTGCACAGACCGGATATGTTCATTCTGAGATGGTCAGACGATGCACCGTGGTAGTGGTCCCAGAAAGAGTCGCTCACTCATTGCGGCAAAATGTTCTCTCACGAGTCGCTTTGACTTTGTAAGAGCAAAATTGTTTGTCACTACACAAGCGATGTTTAGCATATATCCACATCCAAGTAATTTGCAACAGGCGCTGTGAAGGTACATATAGATAGAGCTATTTACGTGCTGAAATACAATCGAAAGTATAATTGAGCATGATGAAGGCACACAGACTTACATAACTTGCCAAATGATTTCGTCACTCATCGTGGCGGCAGGTTTGGCGGTACGTGAAAAGATGGAAGATTCGAATGGATGCTACACAGTGTGACCGATCGCTCAGTTCGACGTCGAATCGCAGCGTTTGAGGCTTGTCTTGTACGAGAATCAATGATTCATCAAGAAAAAATACCTTGCGGACCTTGGTATTGAGCCAAGGGCGTGCTTCGGGGAGGTATTATTGGTATCGCCGTGATATACGGGAAAGGTGTGACCTAGATGTAGATGTCTACGATATGAAAAAAAATTAGCCTAGGTATGCCAAGGGGCCCTCTGCCCCACAAAATCAACGTGCCGATGATGAGTCTCCTTTGATTGGACAATAGCCAATATGGCTCCACATATGCTGCTCTAGGGTGGCCAATCAGGCTTTTTCATTTACTGCTCAATCACAGGGTAGCCATCGTCTCCATCCCCAGCCTCGTTTATGTACTCATTTTCTTCTGCTTTCTAGATATCAAGATCCCCAATCGATGCATCGTATTGTCACTAGACGTGTGCTCGCCCAGACATTATATTCGAGGTACCGAAATGTTGGCGGAGAAGCAAGAGCAGGCATTAATATAGCCCGTTTGCGCATATCTCCAACAGTCACAATCCCGTCCCCTCAATCATGGCGTAACTTCAAATCGTCATCTCACCAAATATTCACAGCTGGATCATATTATGACACAATATATGCTCTATCTTCTGCTAATGGAAAAGCTGGTATAGCCGTGATTCGTATCTCGGGACCTGATTGCTTGCAGGTGAGTAAGCATGATCCTCTCTGTCTAACAACTTTTCAGCTAAATATGTCATCGAGGTCTATCACAGTCTATGTCCTAGTAAGAAGGCACCAAAACCCCGCTATGCTACCGTAAGGACATTATACTCCCCTGGTACCCAAGGGTCCGAGATCCTCGATTCGGCTGCTTTAGTTCTGTATTTCCCAGGAACGCAGACCGTCACGGGCGAAGATGTATTGGAGCTACATGTGCATGGCGGCAGCGCCACTGTCAAGGCTGTCTTATCAGCAATATCCAGATGCTCTACTGATGGGATCGTACGATATGCGGAGCCCGGAGAGTTCACGAAGCGGGCCTTCATGAATAATAGGCTTGACCTAGCTCAGGTCGAAGCGCTAAGCGAGATCCTTGCGGCCGAAACAGAGCAGCAACGACGAGCTGCTGTACGAGGCAGCTCGGGATCTTTGGGTCGCACATATGAGGATTGGCGTCGCAGACTATTGGAAGCCCGAGCCGAGATGGAAGCCCTTATCGATTTTCAAGAGGATCAGCACTTCGACGAATCTCCTGCTACCCTGGTCGGCAGTGTCAGTCGGCAGGTTAGAGACATTCTTAAGAGCATTGAGGTTCATGAGATGGCTAGTCAGCGAACCGAACTCCTCCGCAATGGAATTCAAGTGGCCCTCTTGGGCCCTCCGAACGCCGGCAAGAGTTCGCTCATGAACCAAATCGTTGGTCGGGAAGCCTCAATTGTCTCCGGCGAATCTGGCACAACACGAGATATCATTGAGGCTAATCTTGATATTCGAGGCTATCTATGTACCTTTGCTGACACAGCCGGATTCAGAACCGCCACCACAAGTGGCGCTGTCAGCACTACTCATCCCGAAACAAGGATAGGGGTTGTTGAGGAAGAAGGAATCCGTCGTGCAAGGGCCAAAGCGATGGAGTCAGATGTGATCGTCGTTCTCGCCTCCGTGGAGAAGCGAGCGGCTCAAGGCTATGAGATCTGTTACGATCTGGAGACACTCAAACTTGCCGCCGCATGTCCACAGCGGCTAGTGTTAATTAACAAGATTGATGTAGTATCTGAGGCGGACCTTCATCTCCTCGTCCACAAGTTTCGGGAAGGAGTCCTCAAGGAAATATTCGGTCTAGACGATATCGTCCCCACTCTCATCTCGTGTCAACAGGCCCGGAATCAAAGTTCTGACGGGCAAGATCCCGGCGGAATCCGCCTCGTGGCGGATCGGTTAGTCTTGGCGTTCCAGAACATGACTTCGTTGCCTGCCAGCCTGCAAGACCTGCATGGCGTCACCGAACGCCAGAGACAGCTCCTCGTGCAATGTCGCAACAGCCTGGAGGAATATGCGGAGGTTACGGAGGATGTGAACACGGACGGCCAGGAAGCTGCTCAAGACATTGATCTAACTATGGCGGCTGAACATCTCCGTCACGCAGCCAGTTGCCTAGGGAGGATCACAGGACGCGGCGAGGCTGGCGATGTGGAAGAGATCCTTGGCGTTATCTTTGAGAAGTAAGTATTCGTCTCTACTCATCCGTGTTCGCGTGTCTAACAAATATTCAGGTTTTGTGTGGGGAAGTAGATGAATTGGATTCCAAGTGTTTAGCCGCCTAATTGTACAATATGCTCCGATATCCCCCGTCCGTGAACTCCCCGACCAACCAAAACCGAAAATCTATACCCAATGCAATGCTCATCGTACAGGTTGTCCGTTGCCGGCGCAAGTCTTATTCTATAACCGTTCCCCTATAATCGTACAATCATGCTGGTCCAGCCGATCGATGTAAATGCTTCAAGTATTGTTCCGACGCTCATGCGATGCAGGTACAAAGGAAATCAGAGAGGATCCTAGTGATGGTGTGTGGTGGTCGTGTTGGTACAATATGAGATCAGGAATGGAGTCGACGAGATCGGGTAGCCGGCTCGCTCCTCTCTTCTTCGGGAGGAGCCGGACTAGACCCGGCCGCCGCGGGAGATCTAGTTGTATCCGCTGCGGCCCTTGTCGCTCTCGTCATCGCCATCCTTGTTGTAGCCTGAGCGGCCGAAGCATCGCTTCTCATCGTCATCGCCGTCCTTGTTGTAGCCGCTGCGTCCAAAGCAGCGCTTGTCATCTTCGTTGTCACCGTCCTTGTTGTAACCACTTCGGCCGAAGGCCACGATCTGGTTGCTAGAAGAGAAAGCGGAGGCGGCCATTGCGAGTATGTGAATGTCGAAAGATGTTTTCTAAAGAGACGGTTGTATTGTAGGAAGGTTGGCGAGAAGCAGTTTGTTTTCGTCTGAGCAAGATGAGGCGTTGATATTTAGGATGAGGCGGATTGTATTGTTATTAATGAGACGACGTTGTTGTTGTTATTGTAGGTGTCGTTGTCGTTGGTAGTGAAGATGTTGGTTGTAGTGTGATGTTGATGGTGTTTGTGATAATGATCTTTTCCAAGTCCATGGCTGCCTCGCGGACTTATATATATTTGCCATCCATAAGCTTTCCAGGCCCATGCCGAGATTACCATGTGCTGCCAGGAAGTTGGTCCGGCAGCGGGAGCGTGGATAGCCTAGCCCCCCCCTTGGACACAAGATGATAATAATGACATCCTTGATAGGTACATGTTTGCTGCGGTCGTGCCAAGTGTGGTAGAACACCAGCCTCAACGACAACGGGCCATAGCAGGTCTCGTAGGATTGCTACCAAGAATCTCAGTACTAACCTAGGACGTTGTGGCACAGAGTACGTACTAGGGGGGTACGACTACAATGACCGCAGATACGCTACTAGGCACAGCACCGACAAGGCAGCAAGGCCGTCAGCGAGGTTTCCAATCTAAGCATAAATCGTGTCCATCATGAGTTTGGTCCCAGTCCAATTTTGGTAATAAGCAGCAGAGACTGCCTGCATTGTACGCGATACGGCGCCGCCGCAACACAAAAATGGACTAAAATGGACTACCTATCATAAAATAAGAGAAGAGGTGGGGGAAACAAGAGGGTGTGAAAGTAGACATAGTATTTTTATGTGGCTCGACACTGCAACCACCAGGTACCTCCAACATGCGGATCACGGACGCATAGAATCATGATGGAAGACGTACCGAACTTTGGAGGTGCAGGCCAAGGGTGGGGCCATGCTGTAGTCAGTCCTATTTTGGGGGCCACGAGTTACAACGGTGTGCACCATAGGCAGGTACAGGCAGGTCTGATACTAAAAGTCGCCAGTGCTCCATAATATTAAGGCTTAGCGAACCCATTGTGTGCTGAATATCGCTGTACCTTGCGTTAGTTAGGTGCCCGTACGAGGGCTGTTTGGCTGTTGCTGGACCACGCTACTTGAGCACACGAGGTACCTCCCGTGATGCGAGATTCCTATATTTACATACGTACCAATCAACTATCAAGAACTCGACCAGACCAGCGCCATCCTGCCTGGGGACTGTCTGCTAGGGCATAGTAAAACTACCTGCCTAACGTCCTACGCCTCGCGTAGGAATTTCCACCTTTACGCAGTCTCAAACCGTTTGTAGATGAATCATCTACTTCGTACTTACATTAGTACCTAATTGGCCAGTGGTCATTATGAGATAGGATGATACAGAACACGTTGACATAAGACAAGTTGCCATCGAAAGCGGGTGGTATAGCCTCGCTCGCCCGCATATGTGTTAAAGGATCTATATCTAGCGGGAGAATATCGACATCTCTTGCGGCATACTGACTTCCTGCAGGTAAGAATATTCTCGCATCCGCCATATGTAGGTACAGGCAGCAATGCCCACCGACACAATGGCACCCGAGTGGCAGTTTAAGTGCCAGGTACGTGAAGTACTACGTAACATGGATCCACTTTTCTGCAACTTCGCTGATGACTGGCTCAACACCTGTAGCTTGATGTGTTAAATAAGTGGATAGTACGAAGTACGCACAGAACCACTGATGTCCGATATTTTATTCGTCCAATGCCATACTCTGAGCTGACGCATCGTTCTCGCATCCCTTGGCGGCGATGGGAATAGGCGCCACGCACTTGACTACGCTAGTCTATCCCAACCTAGCCTATTCAAGGATTTTTTTTTACTGTTGCGTCGAAATAGGCTTGTCTCGGCAGAGTCTGGGTTCGACGCTGTTGTCCAGGGTATTTTCACGAGTACACTACCTAGACTACCTACCGTCCGGAATCGTATTTGCACATTGGCTACTCACCGCAATGATGCATAGAGGCTTGCTATGACGACCCAGCTATGCGAGGTGACCGCCGGCTACATGCGAACATACCGTATTGTGCCTGCGCCGCCCGTACTTTGTACTAGACCCTAGCTCCGACGCGCAACATGTCCGTCTGTATTTCCATGCTCAACAATAGCACTTATGCCGAAGCCAGGCCGAGCGGAATATCCGGTCTGGGTCAAATTGTAATCATGCGGGCAAATGTGGCGCCCTTCAAGTTCTTGAGCAGCAAATCGGGTCCAACCCAGGCTCTGTATAGCCCATCCGCCTCAACGGCGTTGTTTCGAATCATTCTTCGTCATTTATTCCTGAGTCATCCAAGAAGCTACTTGATGGAGCAATCATATTGCATTACATCGGTCCTTGCCGCCAGATCCGAAAACATCGTGGGTGTCCCAGGTTCCCGGTAATAGTTCACCAACCATATGGTCAACGTCGAACCGAGCATGGCCTCATCGAGCGAATTAATTATCGAGATGCTCATTCACTGTTAAATTTAAGCCTTATTATCTAAAAATTATACCAGTCCGAAAAATCCATTTAAAGCCGAAGTATGACGGCAAATAACGGTTATAGCAAGCCATACGGAGTACTATCCTGAGTCACACGCCGTGAGCTTTGTGTTACCAACTATTAATTAGCCATGACAGGGGCGCCTCGTGCTCGAATTCTGCAGTCAGGGCAGATCTCTGCAACAGCACCTGTTGCACTGCAGGCAGGCGATGCATGGCCACCGTGAGAACACCAATGCCGTGGCTATTCTAGCACCTGGGTCGCTTCGTCATGGCTGCATTACAGGGCTGCCACGAGCTCGATCTACTTGAACCAACATAACCCCACTTACTTACTTACTTACGCACGCTCCTCACATTCAGGGTCAGTTCGGACCATGTTGAGGCCATGTTCTTCTCCTAAATCGGGTGTGTCAGCACTACTTGGCCGTCTTGGCCGGCGAATGAGATAGCTTCAACGTTGAAACGTCCAGCACTATTTTTGTCATTTGAATTATTCCCCGGCTCTTGCCGCTGAATTTAGAGCCAATAGCTTGCCGGCCCACTACAGTGGTACCGGCACCGCCCACCCGTCCACTGGGAGGCTCTGTCGGTGCACTGTCGGGGCGCGTGCCCACAAAAGAGTATCCGTGTCCACTAGGTTAGTATCTAGCCTGGATCGGGCCGGATCCAGGGGCCTGCTGTGTCGTGTATTGAGGGTATCGTGTAATAATTAGTGTGCGTGTAATCGGTCGAGCCCCATTATTTTCGTCGTCGACTTCGCCTCTCTATACGGCACATAGCTACACTACCTATTGGTCCTAACTATACGCACGAAAAAAACGTTTCTTACCCCTGTCCAGCGTGGGGGAGCATCATCTAAGAATACTAACCATCTGGACCCAAGCTCTTAGGTGAGATACTTGTCAGTCTAGACACTCATGACGACAAAAGGCGGGAGTTTGGTAATGGGAACATCTTTTTTACGAGGCTATACTCAGTGCTTGCGAACGTAAGCAGCCTTGCAGATAAAGATGAGTATATCGGCCAGTCGGCGTCTCCAATTCGTTATAATGGTATACAGAGCCTATGAATTATTAATCAGTTTTGAAGATCGATAACGGAACAACGAAAGACCATCATCACGTCAATCATGTCAGCTCCACACTCTCTACCTAAAAATTATCTGGAACACCCTAGAATATTCACACTCAATCTGTCAATGGCGTTTTCTAAGCAATCTGCCTGCCTCTCTGCGGTCCTCCAAAAAGCCCCGCGCTACGATACCGAACCCCGATTCTTGCGCAATAACGCGGATGCCATTTCTAGGCATTGACTTGATTGTATCCTGGCTAGCTTGACGGATATAGCAAGCACTGAGCCCTGGCAAAAACAAAGACCCGCGTAGATATCGATTGACTGCCCCCTAACGGTGCTCGCTCGCTTCGCTACACTAACATGGATGCATTGCGCCTCGCGGGAAAAAACTCTTGGCCAGGGTTCACAAAAAACATTCGAGATACCCATGTGGCGAACCCTTGTCGAAATGCGGTTGAGTAGCATTCTCGGTGGGGTCCTGGCAGATTATTATTTTCCCAATGCTGGCCGCAATGCCCAAGTTGATTAGATTCCGAGGAAGCGATTCCGCACCCGCACGCACAGGCGCATCTCGTTGTTTTTTTCCGCTACGGGAAAAGGAGACGATCCGTTGGCCTCATCTGATATCTGCTGCCTAGCGGCGGCTACTCAAGGGACTAATTTACAAGCTAAATGGTCTAGTGCCGGAGCGGCAGAGATTGTATAGGTAATTTTAGTGTCAAAGGTCTTGGCATAATACCTCGGTACTCCGTAGATTTGGGGAAGATATCGAAATCGTGAGCATAGGCAGCGGCATGTGATCACGTAACGGCGAGATACGATTTCTGATTGGAGAGGCGAACAAAAAGTTTATTTTATGATCACTTTGCATGAACGAGAACTCTTGTTTTTTCGTGGCGACATGCGTAGTAATTACACTACTGGTCACATATAAATTTAGCATCGGAGCAACTGTATCCTTTTTATCTAGGCATCTCTGCTCAACGCAACACAAGACACGTTTTACGTCCAATGTCTCACAACCAGGAGCTGTACGAGCGTAGAGCTAGCAAAAAAAAAAATGACGTTGTGGTCGTCATGCCCCTTTTTCTTTTCTTTATTTACGGCACTTTTTACACTTCTTACCAGCCTAGTGGAATATTAAAATCGACAATGATCAAGGGGTATCATCCAATCACAGTAACACAGCGTTTCAGACCAGAGGATTTGTGTATTTGATCTACCTACCTATCTCCATCTCCATGCTCATGATCCGGGCATTTGTGGTTACGCGGGGCCACGGTTTGAGACTCAACTGGTTGCCCGTTTTTGTCTCGTCTCGGTGCGATCCACGTGGTCGGTGTTGATGGTTTGGGTATGTAGCTCCGAGACAGGGCAGCATCACATATCCGACGCAGTGTAACCTCGAGACAGGCGACAAATGATGAGGCTGAACCTGGCGGACTTGCTTGTCGGGCAGAAGCTGGACAGACAGGTTGCCGGGTTTGGGTTCCTGTTCGGCCCTTCGGCCTGTTTCACTGTGTTCGTTTGTCGTAGGACTGGGGCGTCGTGTTCACTTTGATTGAACACTCACAGTATCTTTTGAAGAACTAGGTAGACTGGATAGTTTCTTTATGCCCCTTGTTGGCTGGGTTTACTACACGACCATCCCCAGCTTGTGGTCTTGTGGTTGCATGTGCACCGAGTTTCATAACACAAGACATCTGACTCCTATGAACTTGAAAGAATTAGCTACGGTACTTGATAAACTCATGTATGTATTATTTTGAGATTGAGGCCAAAAATCGGTCTCTTAAATATAGACCTCTACGTCAATAATGTTCGCTGGTGACTTGTGAACTGAGCCGCAACGAAACCGGTCCAGGCATCAATCTTAAAATTGTACTTCGGGTGAGATCCTATACGTTTCCGGACGTTGCACTGTAGCTGGATCACACGGGAAGGCGTGTATCTAGCTCGCTAAGTTCGCCGAAATGAGGTAGTATTTCATCTCCGCAGTTTTTCGGTGCAACTGGGTAATATCAACAAATTTAAAGATTGACAGGGCCAAAAATGCCACTACGCTACGAAGCCTTGTTGTACATTCACGGACATACGAGCGGGGAAGAGTGGGAGGTATCTATCTCCTATTGTTCTATTTTATCTGGTTGTCTTTCAGTTTTATCGTACCTTTTTTTTATCTTGGTCCACTTTTCGGCGAGTTGGGGGCCGGTTTCATTTTATTATAGCGCAGGCCGTTTTTATAATAGTAGCAAGGTTCGGCTCAGCTCTCCATGAATTGGCCTCTGTTTATTAAGCGAAATCTGCCAAAACTCTAACGACGTCTTCATCTCAAAATGGGACCAGATTGGGCTTCAAACGCCCATCAGCTGGTCTGGGTTCCCAGTATGGGGTCAACAATGCCTACCGAAGGCTTGGTAAGGGCCTACATCATGAGGTTACGGTGCTAGCAATGCGCGTAGGGTACCTGTCATCCCATATGCGTGTGGGAACGAGTGTGTGTGGTGTGTGTGCGACATGAAAAACGTGCCAGTGGGAGTGCGGGTGGGTTCAAGGTTGAGGGATCATCATGGGATGGATGTAAGGTACCAAGTATAGGATCACCCAACTGCATGGTCCAAAATCTGTAGGTCTACTGCTGTAGGACTTTGCACGTGCTGATGATCTCCCTGTCGCTGCAGAAGGAATAAAAGGAAAGAATAATAATAGTGTAGTTCATTTACGGCTATACGAAAGTAGCATTCTTCTCTTCTATTAGTGTAGGTAGCACACCCGACTGCCAGGACCAAGCCATCCCCTCGGTAACGGCTCCAGTCCAGCCCGTAATCGCAATTATTGTTGTTCTTTTTCTCTCGTGTCCGCGATAGAACAAATTGTGTGACTGTGTAACTTTTTACACGAGGTGCGGAGTGTGTCGGGCTTCTGTTCAGACGGACATGCCTACGGTAAACTATCCTGCATGCGAGATAGTCAAGCATTTTTTAGCGCTGCACGCGCTTAGAGATTACATCAGTCTACCGTGTAAGTGATAAGTGATAGGTCGTCGGCGGAAGGTGTAGCCAGAGTTCCTGGAGCATCTTCACCGCTGCCGGGATTCTAGACCCCGACACAAGACACAATAGGCTATCTACCACGTCTCCCCCCGTCTTGCTCCATTCGCCGTCCCCGATCGCCGTTCACACTATGCTCAGCTACACTAAGAACCAGCAATTGATTTTCCGCTCTTTCGTTCGAGACGGCCGGGCATGGCGCTGCAACATGTTTCTTTTTGTCACACCTACTACGTTACCTTCACTGCGCAATAATTATGCTATGTCGAAACATGAAGTTTGGCGTGAATAGCATCAGGTTGTAATTGTAGGCCAAGTATCTAATTTCAGCATCTCCGGTGAGTTGTGAAGTTGGTTGTCATCCAGTTGGCAGAAGGAGACAGGGGTTTTCTCAAGCGCGGGGGACTTTTTCCCCCGACGTTGATTTAGGTAATGACCCCTTCTCCACAGCTATCGCCGACATCACTACACTACAACACTATGATGTGCATATTAAGGACCATCGCAATTCGGTGTGCATCAAAATACGCCCCGGCCTTGTTGAACCTACCCGGCTAGTCCTACCTAATTGCCTAACAATGGTTCACAACATTACACCACGGTTGCATCGTGTCTGTGCGCCTATCTAAGGCGTTGCACGTTCGGTCGCCTGTCATTGCCTGTTCCGTGCCATGCCGGCGCAACACAGCCATACACGATGTACAGTACAGACAGAGCCCATCCGGCAAAGCTGGATATTGTCGCCATGCCAGCTAGCCTACCCGGATACGAAATCTAGGCTGCACTGCAGGCCAATAACGAGCGCCATGAAGTGAATTAGCACTAGCGCTATGGCGTAGTAAATGCTCTGTAATTGAAGGATCTGGTCGAGAATACGTAGGGGCTGAGGTTCAGCTGTGACGCCGGGTCTTGGTAGATGCCTCCGTATTAGTATCGGGATCGTGTTCGGCAAAATACATTCGGAGTAGGATATAGTCAACGGCTACATACAGCAATAGATTCTATACATAGTAGAACCATCAGCTGCGCTATGTTGTACACTTGTCGCGACGGACTGATTCTAGAAGCTGGGGAACATGAGAGACACTATCACCAGTATACAGGCGCTATGGATATTATCCTACCTTCGTCACATGTATAGATATCTAAATCTAAGACAAGCCGGGGTTTCACAGGTCTAATAGTAACTAGGCGAGTGAAATTCAATCGTATCCCACTATCGAGAACCAGTTGCGCAGTAGACACAGTGGTCTTGTCACTGGCTGTCGGTTATTTGCGAGCTATTCTTTACGGGTCGCTCTTGCTATATTTTCTATAGTCATTCCTATGCCAGGACTCTAGGCTACCCCTGAAGGGAGGTTCAATCTTGTCTTCAGACACCTATCCCCTGAGCAACAATCTAGGAGAGAAGATTGAATACAACACTGCTATACCTATACATTTATCAGAACCAGGCTACATATAGACTTCATCGCATAGATATCGCCACCAATGTACCTATGTAGCGTATCTAATTAATTTGGCCAGCTGGGCGAACATCTATAGTGTATGCTCGTGGCCCAGGCATTGCAGAATTAACCAGGCCTACAATTTAAGATGCTACATTTTTGACGTCTTTTGCAAGCTCCACTCCTTTCTTCGTCTAGTCAACACACGTAGCTACGAAAACAAAGGCAGCCCCCTTCTAACAGATGTTTACAATTAGACCTTAATGGCTTAATAGTAAAATAGTCGGCAGGACAAACTCCTAAAGAAGTTTTCCGGTCCTTACGGGGCACGCAAAGCTTGCAACAAGCTCGGACATGTCACCTAAGGGTCAAATAGTCAAGCGCCCGGCTTCGATTCTCTTTTTTTATTTTTTTGATCTTATATATGATAATATTTATCTAGATTACGGGGTTGAAGCTAGATAGGTTCGATAATAATTCGAAAAATAAAAAAGGGCCTCATAATTCCTCTTGCACCGAGATCTCCAGCGAAGGAAGACGGCATCCGTCGGCGGCTTTCCCACGAGGTTTCGGTGTTTCAACGGCACGTTGCTCGAAGCAGTTCCGTAACACAGCCTAATCAACGCTCTTTGAGTGCATCATGGCGTTTGATGTTGGATCATAGCGATCTTCAACCCAACTGTTTGATGATACCAGTTTCCAATTGACACATGTGGTCGACGCGGTTCTAACTTCTCGTAGTACTGCTCGCGTAACTCTGGCACGCGAAGGTTCTTGTCTTGTGTTCTGGGGAAGTAGTACCAACCGCGGTCGTAACGGAACTACTCCCAACCTTTTGAGGAAGTTGAGCCGACTGGCCTGGGTGATGGATCCTTTTGTGTCTTCCTTGGAAACAGCGATCATGCCATCTGTAACGTCGTGCCGTTAAGTGATTCACAGACAGGCGGGAAAACGTGATGTCATATTGGTGCCTCTGTGTTTGTGTTCATATCCCATGGTATCGTACTATGCCTTCTCGACTTCCTCGGTTGTGGGCGTGCCCAAAAAGTTTGATTCTGAAGGGAACCATTGAAACCCTTGTGAGTATGGCCACGGGATCTTAACATCATTCGTTCTCTGTCAACAATTGTAGACATAATAACAACAAGGCAATTATTGTCACTGAACCGGCCCCGGCGTCAGCCAGGTAAAACCATTTGTACAGTTCTGTTTACTCTTCCAGGAGTGGAAAAAAAAAGAAGTTCTACGTACAACACCAAGGATTCGCTGGTCGTCACCGACCCAACTACTAATTTGGCGCTCTCCAGCTTATCAACGGGGAGAGCGGACGGGATCCCGAGTTCTCTAGAGGCTATGGTCGTACGTGGAAGAGTGATGCCGAAATGGAGTTTTTTACATTCTGCTGAGCGGGATGAACTTTGGAACTCTTCTATCACTGGCGGAAGACACTAACATTTTCCTGCCTCCTGAGTATTACCTTTATGCTTTACTTGCTCCGAAGACGAGCTAGGCACAAGGGTCATGGAATCTTTCTTCCCAAAAATGGCTATGGTTAGGCCAAGATTTGGCTCAGGGGCTTGTGCACGAGCGCATCAGTATGGTGCGCGACCTAGTTGGAGAGGCAGAGGGAGAACAACTCTAGGATAGCTCGTCCAATGAGACTAGAAGTAGCTCGTAGGCCGCCAGTTTTCGAGTTTGAAAACTCGTCTAAGGGGTGATGCTTGCTGAGCCGTTATTTTCGAGGCTGCATGCACCTAAAGCAGACTGATGTGATCTATTAATAATGAACAATACACACCTACATCTTTGGAAACGCGATGAAATCTGGCCCGACATAGACAAATTGAGAAGAAAGCATTTTGAGGAGGCGAAATCCACGGTTGGTGTCAGTAAGTTCGTCGAATCTCAACCAGCCGAGCCTGTTTTATGATTTCAACAACGGCTTTGCCAATGTGGCTCTAACAGATATCAGCTCGCTCCTATAAATGAGGGTTCATTCACTGATTATACGGTATCTGCAATCGTCATATTCCACCTTCAGGGTATACGAACACTCTGAAAGGATCACGCAAACAGAGCTTCGCGACGATGAGAGGGGGAAGAGCTACACTGCCTATCTTGTCTTCTGCTTTCGGCGTTTGTCGACCTACATTCGGGCATATGGATTACTAACACTTCGAGCTGCCATGATGCTTGCCCGCCTGAATATCGTATCGTGACCCTTGCCCTGATCCTGGCGATCGTGCTTCTAGCCACCGGGAAAAGTTGCCTTTTCTCCCTCTTTCGGGCTCAACTTTCAAGATCCGTGGTCAATGACCCTTGAGCTAGCGGATAGCGCAGGCTTCAAGGTGATTTAGAGTCAGTGTCATTTCTAACGCAAAGAAGATAGCGAACAATAAAGGGGCTACCTACGGAGTACACGGTACGGTAGATCCGCACGGGAAGCCTACTTCCCGTACACTAGAATACTTCGCGATAGAGTCGTCCCCGCTAACACCCTTGCTACGCTGAACCCTACAATACCCTAACCTAGGCACGTAGGGCCGAAACAAAACATGCATGGCACTTTATTGCCTGTTTCCTAGTGTACGAAGTAGTACGGAGTAATTCTATAACCAACAGGTAGAACGAGGACAGGGAACCTCGATCCTTCGGCGAACGTAAACCCTGCGTTCGCTCAACGCCCGGTTCAGCCGGATCACAATACCTAATTACCTACGCCGGATGACTCTGACGCTAGAAAGGGGACTTACACTACTCTACGAATAGTATCGCGGCGGGATCATACGGGCTACTGTGGGTGAACGTTGCGCGGTGCAGATCGATTGGCAGCGATCATGAACAGCGGAATTGATTGCGCGGCACAGTTCAATGCGCTAGACCAGCGGACGGCATACGACATCATCCGGGACCGAAATATGTATGCACTGTACCTTGGAATAGCAATCGCTGGGTAGGATCGAGCGGACTTCGTGCTTGGCATGGTATGTGTATTAGTCATTAATTATGCGCAGCAGTGATTTTGCG
The DNA here is from genome assembly GCA_022578715.1 of Nemania sp. FL0916. Lineage (NCBI taxonomy): Eukaryota > Fungi > Ascomycota > Sordariomycetes > Xylariales > Xylariaceae > Nemania > Nemania sp. FL0916. The sequence goes on from MU390292.1 coordinate 26,166, forward strand.
CAATGATGATATCTGGCTGTGAGAATGAATGAATTCTGCCTGGAGGGAAGGCATGTATGTATCTATGCGGCGCGACGACTTCACATTAATTAACTGGAACTTTTGTAAAGTTGTGCTTCATACACTCCAAGGGTGGAAAATCGAAACTTGTACGGAGTAGGTATTTCGTTTTTCTGCTGGCTAGTTCATCACTGCATGTAGTGCAATCCTAATCACCATGCGACCCAACAACGCCAGTGTCCGTCATGCTGATAATATATAAGAAATTGGGTATCAAATGCTATTCCCCTAGAAGCCTTCCTTCCTTAAACGCCCCATAGCCTGTATGAAAATCAAGAATGCCACTACAACTCCGAACTCAAGCTGCCTAGCATCCTTCACCTAGGCAGCTTACCCCTTTCCAATATTCTGCATTTCTCGCGAATTTGGGGAAGTCAAACGATACCATAGATCTTACGAAGATGTTGGTGTCTGGCCTGTTTTGCTCTTTTTGCGCCTGAGTTTGGAAGTCCCGCTAGTAGGAGTCTTCGGCGTCTTATCGCCAGCCTTGGCACTTCCATCTTTCGCCTTCTTAGTACCTAGATCTAGAATCGACGTGCTCTTGAAGTTCGTATTCAATGCAGTCATCCCTGGAACTTGCAATTTGTCTGTGCGGCCTGTCTTGCTCAGGTTGAAGGCGCCCGGCTTGCCAGTAATAGGATTCTCGTCTTCGTAATCCCCGCCAGACTGCATGTGTATCATCATAGAATGTTCGGCATGACGCACCAGATCAAACGTCGATAGAATGGGGTCTGGTCTTTTCGGTTCAGGTGCGCCGGCTGTCTTGTTTGAAAGGGCCCTTGCATCAGGCTTCGGTGTTGTTTCTTTGGATTCCACGGCATTTCGTGCACGGGGATTAGTGGTGGTTTGTGCTGTCTTGTATACGTGACCTCGCGAGGGCGACCAAACGCGCGCCTCATCCGCGGCAGGGAAACACTTGTTCAGAGCAGAGGAGATTGTTGTCTGCCGTTGAGTATCAGAATCCGGCCCTCCAGCGCATCTTGTCTTGAATAATGGCGGGAAGCAACTCACCATCCGGAAGCTCAGAACCTGGGCTAGTGTAGGCGCCATGTAGATGTTCTCACCGACTATATAGTAGCTGGAGTGAACCGTTATATCATCCTCGGGGTCGCGCTTCCGCCGGGTCTGCTTGCGGATGACCCAGACGCCAGTGCCGGCTCCTGGAGCGGTTTCGGCGGGTTCTTGAGCGACAATGAATTCGAGACCCGACATTTCGCGCAGACGGCCTTCAAATGCCTCGCGAGTCTGAATGAGGTGGAACATGGCGGGGTTGAACATGGCCTGGTTGGCCAACACGGCGTTGTTCGAGGTCGGATCGAAGAAGGGCGACTGGGCGAAGTAGAAGAGCACCGAGTTGCTGTGGATTCCCTGCATTTGCTGCACCGACAGTGGGTGACGCCACTGGATCTCATCCAGAGGCGGCTCGTTTTGAGCGGCCATCGTACTTGCTAGGATCGTAGGTAGTTGTGGGAGTTCAAAGTGATAAAGTTAGAGGCGCGCGTTGCGGCCGTCAGTTCGCGATCGACCTTTAAATGAAGTTGTTCGTTACTCTGTACGGAGTAGTGGAGCGCAAACGGCAGTTAACAGGGGTATCCATGCCACTGCAGGTGTCTTGGTCCGGTGGGTCTGTCACCTTAGGTAATTAGTGCCTAGAGGGCCCTTATGGGCGCTGCACCTGCCTCTGTATGTATCTGTGCAAACATCGAATCATCCAACTGCATACCTACTCGAATCACATTACAGGACCAAGAACTCCCTTCAGTTTTCGACACAGCTCTTCGAGCTCTACCTACCGAACGATCAAATACACAACACGCTAGATCGAGTTCACAGGACGCGGTTGTTTTCGATAGAATCCCGCGTCTCAGCATGGATCTCGTCACGGGCATCCGTAAAACGGGATCACGCGGCGGGGTCAATTTCGATTGGGCCGATGTCACAACTTCTGCCCACCGCGAAAACTATCTTGGACACAGCCTCAAAGCTCCCGTTGGCCGCTGGCAAAAAGGGAAGGACCTCAACTGGTATGCCAAAGCAGATGCGGCGGAGGGATCTTCCGACGAGACCCCAGAAGAGAAGGCTGCTCGCGAGCGGGCGGAGGAGCTTAAAAAGATCAAAGAAGCCGAGGAGGATGCACTGGCCCGTGCTCTAGGGCTCCCTGTTGCTCCGCGGAATGTCACCGGAGCAAATGCGGTGGATGTCGGCCAATCTCGGATTCCTCAAAAGAATGGCCCTGCGCCGGAAGCAGAAGATTCCAATGTAGACGCGACCCGCCACAAGGCATCTAGGCATCATGGAGACTCGGATAGGCGACACAGACGGAGACATCGAAGTCGAAGCCGGAGCCGGAGCCGGAGCCGGAGCAGGGACCGCAATCCAGGCCGGAGAGGGCATCGCGATCGCGACCGCGACCGCGACTACGATCGAGCTCGGGATAGACAACGAGATAGACATCGCGACAGGTCACCGAGAGGGCGATATGAGACGCATCATCATCGCGCAAGAGACGACAAAGATAGCAGAGACGCCAAACCTAATTATCACCGGCGGAGAAGTTACAGTCGAGGAGACGAGACACGTGGGTTGAAAGAATCAAATGGAAGAAATAGGGGGAGGAGCCGCAGCACTGAAAGATTTGAGCACAGGCCAGCTCACAGAGATGGCCATAGATCGGTATCGGCGGACCGAAGAAGAAACCAAAGCCCACAGCGACCTAGGCGAAGAAGCCGAGAAAGGGATTGATCACTACACCAGGCATATCCGTTCCCGTCGCCGAGAGTGAAGTCATGGACTGAGTGTACAGTTGATTTCCCGTCCGATTGGTGAAGCAAGTGAATAATTCAAAACATCCGAAAAAGCACTGGCCGCCGGGATCTGATAAAAGAGACTGACTGCATTAGTGGCGATTATAGGCTACCTACGTAGTTTGAAATTAAATGTATGATATGTACCATATTGCTGTGCTATGGTCGAGATGGTGGCGTCTGTAGAGCTTCCAAGATCAGAATAGCAAGAGCCTTCCAAGGTCCATAGCCTGCTGCTGTATTTGCCGAGTCGACAGTGTTTTACTTGCACCTGAGGCTGAAACATGGAAACGTGGTGATTACGTACCTACTTTGAAGTAACGATGGGCAGGTGCGCATCGCCTACGTAACTTCAACCTACTGGTCGAGTCTAAATAAGGTAGGGACGACAAACGGACATTAGCATGCTGTGGGGATGTGGATTAAGTACTCCTACGCGCTAGAAACTGCTGCCTAGGTACCTACCTGCCTACCTGCCTGTCCGCCTAAGCTCCGTGTCCTATCTCGCATCCAAGTATGATCACGAATTAACATCGAAGCACCCTTATTCTTACAGTGTCTCCTACCCCTACCTAAATGGTCAAATGATCGCATCTTCGTTATCACCCATCCTATCATCAGTCCGAGACTCAGCTAGGACTAGGACGGCATCAACGTCTTAGTTTTACTTCGCTGAACCGACAGAACCCTGAAAGTGCTGTTCTCTTTGTCATTCTTTCAACGCCTGCTGCCGCTCTTCCGGGCTCAGGCGGCCGGTTCCGTATTCTGTTCTAGCACCACCTCGACCGAGCAGGGCGCTCTCCGCTGTAGCCTGCAGAGTGCTGGAATGACTGGAGGGGTGGGATATCTCCTAGGCCAAGCGTCAGCCTTGCCATTCACCGCGAAAATTATCCTTCGCCAGATAGAACTCTCTTTGCTTACCAAGGCACAGGCCTCTTCCATATAATCCCCGAGCAACGCAGCTCCTTCGCCTGCGGCGCCCCAGCTCTTACGCGTTTACGCATACACATACACAACAACCGCTATGACCTCGTGAACCGACGACATCTGAGCGAACCACACAATATGGACTACGGAAGACTCCGGGCTGCGGCCCTGAGAGACGGAGAGGACGAGGAGGCCGTGACGGTTGACACCCGGGCCCTGATAGACAAGGTTCTGGCCAGGTATTCGGGCGAGTGGACGACCCTACGCGAGCTTATCCAGAATGCCGCCGATGCCCAGGCCACCACCGTCAAGATCCGCTGGGAAACGCTGCCCTCGACCCAGGTTGCCCTTCCGTCCATGGCCGACCGGTCCGAGATTCTGAAGCACATCATCACACACCACACCCTCCGCCGTCTCGTGATCCAGAATAACGGCCAGCCCTTTACGAAGACCGACTGGGGCCGGCTCAAGCGGATAGCTGAGGGGAATCCGGACGAGACCAAGATCGGCGCCTTCGGTGTTGGCTTCTACAGCGTCTTTGCCGACTGCGAGGAGCCTTTCGTCAGTTCAGGCAGCGAAGCCATGGCCTTCTACTGGAAAGGAAACGCACTATTCACTAGGAAGCTGCAGCTTTCCGATGCGCAGCGCAGTTCCGATACTGCCTTTGTGCTTGATTACCGGAATACGTCGACTACGTTACCTAATCTCCTTTCCGTGAGCCAATTCCTGGCTACGAGCTTGACATTTGTGGCACTGCAACATATCGAGTTCTGGGTAGACGACTATAAGATCCTGTCCTTACAGAAAAAGGCCAGTCCTAGTGTGGACGTGAGCATCCCGCGAGATATGGACATGGTTACGAGGGAACGCCTCATGACGGTCCACAGCGTTGATCGCTCTAGTGCACAAATCGATGCCTCGTTTATGAGCGCAATAGGATGGAAGCCTCAAGTAGCTACGGCCAAACATGAGGGATACGGCTTGGGCACTTCGGAGATACCGTCTCTGAGAAGTTTCTTTTCCAGGCTGACGGCTACTTCAACCAAGTCCACCAGAGTAGCGCGAGAAGAGAAAGTAGCCCAAGCCACTATCTCGGAAGATATCACCGCGTTATCTACATCGAGCATCTTCATCCGGGTCACAACAGGTACCATTTTGACATCCGTAAGTGCGACGTTTGCGTCTGAACTAGAAAGGGCCACCAAGAAACCGCCGCCAAAACGCGCCACACTGTCTATATTAACATCGTCCTATGACGAGACGCAAGCCTCTGAATTATCGCATGCATCAGCGGCGCTGTCTACGGCTACGGATGTCTTCGCTTCTGTTCTCCCCAGCAAGAAGGGCGGGCGTATTTTCATTGGATTTCCAACTACTCAGACAACCGGTGCTGGCATGCACATTTCCGCTCCTACCGTGATCCCGACCGTGGAACGTGAGGCTATTGACCTAAACGCGAGATGGGTGCGGACATGGAATCTTGAGATGCTACGAGCGGCCGGTATCATGACCCGGCTCGCTTTCACACATGAGATGATAGAGCTCCAATTGAAGCTACAAAGAGCTGCGGAGACCGCAGGTACTAGCATAACTACGAAAGAAACAGCCATCTTCATACCTGAGGCTTTGCATATTCTTAAAGCGTTCACCTTCGGTGACTCCACTCCTAGTGGCTATGTTTCTCAAACCATCGAGGAAGCCTTTTGGACTGCCTACAAAAAGCCGTTTGTGGAAATATATAGTACTCGAGGTGTACTTCCAACAAGCAATGTCCGTCTCGGTTCCCAAGAGCTGGCGAGTTTCGTCGATGGTATTGCCATCGTCCCGCCTGAGTTAGAGACGATTGGTTTTGTACGGAAGTTGGTTGAGTTTGACTTGCTCTCCCAAATCGACGTAGACGATGTGTTTGAAATGCTATCGGGGAAACCACTTACCGAGGTTCAGCTTCCGCATTTTATTCAATGGGTAGCCAAAAAGACCTTGAAAGGAGATATCGACTCCCGAAACCGAGATCGCCTGCTCGACGTGGCGGTTGCCATAGTGAACAAAAACGAGGATCGTAGCAGTGGCGATATCATCGCTCTTGGGAGTATTCGGAATTTTATGACAGCACAAAGAATTCCACCCGGTTTACCACTTCCGCCAACGACTATATCATTTGAGTATACTAAAGCCTGCAGTCCTCAGGAGCTACAGGCACTGTCCTGGGAACTATTAAACCTCGCTCACTGGGTCACCTTTTTAATCCAGACTCGTTCCAGCCGGTCTTCAGACCATGACATGACTAAATCATCGGATTTCGCGACTCAGGTCTTGTCTGTGATATCCAAGGGCTGGGAGAACCAAAGCCAATCCTCAAAAGATACTATTGTGTCACTGCTGAAAATGCATACCGTTATGCCCACGAAATTGGGCATGAGGAAGCCAACGGAGTCCTTCTTCCCCTTTGTGAAGCTCTTCGATGACCTGCCGACTATCGAGTGTCCACAGTTCAAGGAAAAATTCTTATCCGCACTTGGCGTCAGAAAGACGGTTGACCTCGAGACGATAGTTAAGCGCCTACTGAGCCCTTCTTCGGACAAGAGTGGCTCCGGGCAAGCAAAATGGAGCCATGTCGAACTGATAAAATACTTGGCATCAGTCCGTAATGATATTCCGGCTGATGATTTGGTGAAACTGAGAGAATCTCAAATCTGCCCTGCCGAGGCTGGGCCTGTAGGTAGAGAATTTAGCGAGGCGAGCGCGAAATTATACAAGGTGTCTCAACTTTTCGAACCAAATCGCCTACTTCGTCCTCTCAAGTTAAATATTCTCCAATGGCCCGGCGGCGGTCTCAATCGTGGATCACAAGAAGGTCGGTTCCTTACCAATCTTGGTCTACGAGCGCATCCATCTGCTCCCGAGCTCGTGGAAATGATGTCATCGTCAGACCAGCAGCTGCGCGAGAGTGCCATGACTTACTTTGTGACTTATTATCATACCCATGGATATAGTGCATTCAACGTTGCATCGACTCCTCGAGCATTTCTCCCGCTCCAAGGCGACTCGAAAAAGCTTGTCCCGCCTTCTGGATGCTTCACCAACGAGGCGGCTGCTATTCTGGGCTTCGATATCTTGAGAAGAGAACTTCACACTGATGCGCAGAAATTCGGAGTATCAAGGGACCCTCCAATTCAGGAGTGTATCCAACGCCTCATGAAGAATCCTCCCAACTCCCGCCGAGATGCGGTTCCCGTATTCCAGTATTTCTCCAGCCGCCTTAACAACCTCGATAGCACTGCCACCAAGAATCTCGGCAATGCCAAAATTGTACCAGTGGTGCGAAAGTCTCGGGCGTCGGATAGTATATATCCGGATAATCCCAAAGACAGCTCGGGTCCTATAGTTCACTTGAGCCCACGGCAATGCTACCTTGGGAGTCCTGTTATGTATGGTGACATCTTCGATTTCGTCGACTTTGGCCAGACTGCAAACTCGTTTCTCTCTGCTTGTGGCTCGAATAGCGAACCTACTAAACTAGAAATTGCGCAGCTGGCGGCAGGAGAACCAGCGCGACTTCTTAGCGTACTTAAGAGCTCTGACAAATATCTGAGCTTGCTTCGATCACTAGCAGCTGATACGCCAACTATAAGAAGGGATAAAGATTTATGGAAGAAAATGAAGTCTGCCCCCTTCCTTCTCGCCTTTAAAGACGTTACAGACGCCGCGAAAGAAAAAGGAGCCGAGCAAGGAGATGAGGAATCTGTCCGGACTTATCAACTCGCTGCACCCTCCGATATTGTCATCGTGGACGACTTCATAAGCTACAGGCTATTCAAGGATCACTTGAAGTGTGCTCCCGAAGAGGATTTGCTTGAGTCTTTTTACCAGTCGCTCGGTTCGCCGACCCTCTCGGCGACAGTCCAGGAGGATCTGAGGGTCGGTCCGCATAATGAGAGACAAGACGGTGGGGTCTGGCTACGTAAACATGTTTTGGAGCGGTCAAAGCTCTTCATTCATGAATATGCGAAGTATATACCAAATAGCATCAAACATGATGCCAAGTGGCTAGAGAAGCACTTAACGGTTTTGGTTGTAAAGTCCGTTGCGCTTCGCCGGTCGCTCCGTGTTTCCGGTCAGTCTCACACAGAAAGGAGAACAGCAGCGAGCAGTCAAACAAAGGCCGGATATGTCCTCTACGTTGCTTCGGAATCATCTCGCCCGGATATGTATCAAGTTGGCCAAGCTATATGCCAGCTCATTTTACACCGACCGGGCCAGCAGGCATATATTTTCTTTGAGCCGTTCCTGACCTTGGATCTGCTCAGCTTGAGAGCACGTGGCTACAATGTTGATCGCATTCTCCGAGCGAAAGAAGCAGAGGCTAAGATTGCTGAAGAAGAGAGGAGAAGAGCCTTGGAGGCAGAGCAAGCTCGTATACGAGAACGAGAGCGAGAGCGGGAGGTTTCCAGAGAGAATCAACCAATCACGTCGAATATAGCAGCAGCTGCACGAACACAAAATAGCACGCCTCCTCCACGTATGCCTGGCGGCTTTCATTCAGGAGATGACGGAGAGGATGAAGATATACCACCCTCGCCACCTCAGCCCTCGCGGAGTGGAAAAGACAGAGGACTCTTCTCCCATCTGTCTAAAAGGTTTGGCTTTAATTACAACGATGAGGCCGATGAAAAGTTGAACGACTTTGTCGACCCAACTTCTCGCCCTGCACCTGCACCTACACCAGCACCTGCACCTGTGCCTGCGCCTGCGCCTCCCCTGCCCGCCGGACCATCATCTTCTGGCTCAAAGAGCGGTAGGAACGAGCAAGATGGGAAGGTGACAAATCCCGCAGTCGTACAGCAGAATCTTCTGAATGCCATCAAGTCAACACGGGCTTTTGATTCATCATCATTGTACAGTCCGCCAACGACACGGGAGGTCAAAGAACAAGCAAGTTACTGCGATGAGACGGCAGCTAAAGATCTTACCTATTTAGCAGAGGCCTCCAACGGGATGCGCGTATTTGTGTCGTCCAACATGCCTCAGCCCCGGAAAGCGACGTTTCTCTCTTCTTATCACGCCGCAATCAACTCTTTCGCAACGCTCCTCAAGGACGTCGGCGATGTATATCAAATCCCTAGAAACGTTGTACACATATTCTATGATGAGGTTGGCAATACTATTGCCTTCAACCGCGATGGGAGCATCTTCTGTAATTTGCGCTTTTTCTTTCAGCTACATGGAGACCTGAAGAGTGGTGGAGACAAGGCTTCAGCTACGGTCTGGTGGTGGGTTGTACTGGCTCATGAGCTTGCGCACAACATCATTCAGCCGCATAATTCAGACCATAGCTACTACACGTAAGGCTCACCCTCGCTCTATTTGCCCGACAGCAGCTTTTTGAGATCTATACTAACTGATACGGTGACTATAGGGAGTCTTTTATCCAGCTGTACTTCCCAGTCATGATGATGAAAGCAACATCACTAATCGAAGCTGCTCCTTCAATGCCACGTGGTTTACCAGCACCCCTGATACCAGAGAGGCGCGACACCGCAGCCTCGACATCTCTGGGCGCCCCACCGCCATATAGAGAACATTAATAAGAACGCCCCAGGCAGACATCATACCACCACCACTCCCATATCAGCTAAAGCAACTAGATGACTCACCCTTTACCTACATTCATCCGGAGAACTGGTTGGGGCTTGATTTCCTGTCAGGAGATTACTGGCGCATCCATATAGAGGGAGAAAGGGGGCTCATCCATTGTGGGTCGCGGTAACGCGGCACACGACATTTGTACATGTTAGACTACAAGGGAATACACACCTCATCGCCATCCAGTACTTAGACCTAGGGATATCAATAGACGCATTTGCATTTTTTTTTCTTCATTTGAATGAAGTTTGGGAACGTAGAATTTTCGTTGTCGGACTGTTTTCTTAACACCTTATGCCAACTGTTAGGATAGCTTTGACGCCTCCTTCGATGCGTGGATTACTTGAAAGGATCGTTCTGGATCATTTCGAGAATCTTGTGCTACTTCGCTGCCTACATAGGTAGGTATGTAGACGGAAGAAGGTAGTGAATCAGAGTGTATATATATACATTAGCATCATCCATATATACAAGGTAGGCCACTCTCTAGTTGAAGCATAAGAGGAAGCTATCTAGCTTTAAACTACAGCCTAGAATAACATAACCCCAGACCGTTCATATTCACTTTCACTCCGTAACCCATCCCTGCCCCGGGACTTTCTTCTGCGTGACCTTCTTCACCGGCAGCGGCCATCCCTGGCCGCCAGTCCCCTCGGCCCTCAAATACGGCACGACCCAACACTCGCGCGTGGAGGCGTCGGCCAGGGCCTGCACCTGCTTAATAGGTTTCCCGTAGCTGATGAGCGGCGTGCCTTTCGCGAGCGCAGAGACCTGCGCCCCCGACACGTCCGTGAGCGCGAGCATTCGCGTCTTCGGCTTCTTGGTTCCGTCGATCGGACCCGATGCTGACGAGCGCTGGAGTCCGCTGTACACGATGTATTCTGGTAGCTCTTGTGGGCTGTAGTGCGCTAGGTTACTTGATGGGTGAATGAATACCGCCCTGTCGACTAGCGCGTCGTCGTTGTTGGTTGTGGTGCCGGAGACTTGGAGGGGCTGGAGAGGTAGATATGGAACATCGATCGCTCGTCGGGGTTTGCGATGCATTTCCGGTGGTACGGGTGCTAGATCGCCGCGGATGGCAATTTGGTCAATGAATCCTGCTGTGACCATTTGCTTCAGTGCGGTCACCTGCTTGGGGCTGGGTCGATCCAGCCGCTCTTGGAACGACAGGTTCGCGAATGCTGGTATATCCTTCTGCAGTAGCGTCGTTATTTGCTTTCGGAGCTTTTGCGTTTCTTGTAGAGCTTTGAAACGGACAAATCTCGAAGTACACCAGCTCTCAGATGGCGAGTGCGCAAACTCGCCCACGACTTGCAGTAGTTTGATGGCATCAGATGCATCGTCGAGGGATCGGAAATTTCGATGGACTTCATTATATTTCCGCCGAGCTTGGGCTCGTGCATTTTCCGCCGCTATGTCCTCGTTCGTTCGGTAATCTTTCTCTCCGTCTTCTTCTTGCGTAGGGATGGCTTGGGACTCGGGGAGGAATATCTCTGCCACAGATAAGCCGGCCACTAGAGCGATCGTATATGGGAGACAGTCATGAAGATGGCCGACCAGCAAGATGCGAGCAAACCGTGGCGGCAGTGGAAGCTTGCTCATTGTCTTGCCGATCTGAGTGGAGTGACCATCTGGACTAATCGCGGAGAGATACTGCAGGAGTTTCTCTGCCTTGGCTAGGCTCTGTCGGTCGGGAGAAGTCGGGAAGGGGAAATTCACTACATGCTTCAGATTCATCGCTTTCAGTTGAAGCACGACGCCTTCTATTGGCATTTTTAAGATCTCAGGATCTGCGAACTCCTGGAAATCCCTTTCGTAGACAGCGGATGAATAAAGTCGCCAGGTATGTCCTGGGCCAGTACGTCCGGCTCTTCCAGACCGTTGATTTGCGCTCGCCTTGCTTATGAAGTTAATTTCATAGCGTTGTACCCCTGTATCGGGGTCGAAGACGCGCTCTTTGGATCTCCCGCTACTTCTGTTAGCCAACCGAAGAAACCGAGGATACATCGCGTCTTGAAGGGCCACATTTGTGCTTACCAGTCAATAACATATTTTACCCCCGGTATTGTTAACGACGTTTCAGCAACGTTAGTTGCCAGGATGATAGAACGAGAGCCATCTGGGGGTTTTTCAAACACTCGCATCTGTTCCCGAGTCGGTAGAAGAGAGTACAAGGGCAATATATGCATTTTGAGAGGCGCCGCCTGACCAGTTTCATTCGGCACGTCGAATTCATCCTCTTCTTCTTCATCTATGTCCTGCTCATCCCCAATAAATGCAAATTCGTCGAGTTCAGTGCCTGCCACCCCTTCTGTCTGCCCGAACTCAATATCTTCAAGCTCGAGCGGCCCATCATTTGCTGAAAATCGAACTTTAGGGTAGGATGCAGCTTTTAATCCAGTGGTATGAAGTCTCAGTTTTTGACTTAATCTAGATATTTCATTGTGACTGGTGAGGAAGACAAGAATACTGCCGGGAGGGAGTTTGCGGTGTCCGCGGATGATCTTTTTGAAAGCTTCGTCCACATAATCAACGTGCGTTTTTCTAGAGAAATGCATAGTAACAGGATACTGTCGACCCTCAATGTTAAGGACCGGAGGCGGCGAAGGGAATAGTGTGGAATTTGTCACGTCACTTATCCGAAGAGTTGCAGACATAACTGAATGAGGAATCATGTTAGTGCTGGATTTGCAAGTTGGAACTGGAGATTATATGTGGGTTGCACGGGGCTGGGAAATCATGAGGGGGCCAGTAGGTGTGGCAGAATTTGAATAGGTGCCGGCCAAGGGAAGAAAATACATTGAATTTTGTACTTACTGATCAATTTGAGAGGAGAAAGATTTGGATTCTCAACAGCCATCTCTTCCCTCAGCTTGACCGTCCGACTTAGCATTCCAATCAAGATATCTGTGTTCAAACTTCTCTCATGCGCTTCGTCGATGATAACAGCCGAATAATTCCGCAGAGAAATATCATTACCAATCTCTCTGAGCAGTACACCGTCGGTTACAAACTTCAGTCTGGTTTTCTCACTAGCAGTGCCCTCAAATCGGATTTGATATGCAACCGTATCTGAATGGTCACCCAATTCTGTCGACACACGTTGGCTCACCGAGACTAGATGAAGCGGATCAGCAACGACATATAGGCTTTCAAAGGTCTTTAATTATCGGCTCACCTGCTGCAACCTTTCGGGGCTGTGTTACTACAATCTGGCCTGGCGTGGGGGAATTCGGGGAACCGTATCCTGCTTCGAACAACATCTGAGGAACTTGTGTACTCTTTCCGGATCCGGTCGCACCGCAAATAATAACAACATTATTATTATGAATTGCTTCCATAATTCGTTGCTCTTCTGCTACTACAGGAAGCTTGAATCTTGCTTCCTGGATGTCGGGATTTCTTTCAACCGTGACACTGAAAGCTTTTCGGCTAGTATCTTGCGTCGGCTGCAGCTCTAACGGTAAAGGTTCCTGCTCGATAGATCTTGGCTTGAAATTCTGAGGTATTGGAATATCGAGAACAGCATTCCCGCTATTGCTAGGTGCGTAGCCGAGGGCTGAATTTCTCTGTTCGTGAGCCCATGCTTTGAATGCCGAGGACCGCTCTTTTGAAGTAGTCTCGCCATCCTCACTGTCATTCTCATCGTCTTCCAATGACGAGGCATCCTCGTCGCTTGTGCCATCGTCCGTTGATGCACTTGAAGAATCGTTTCCAGAGCTCTCTTCCAGGTCGCTTTGTGCTGCATCCTCATCGGAACTAAAGCCGTTCCATTCGTCGTCGTCATGCCTTACTTCTGATTCCGTCTCATCGTCTTCTTCGGAGTGATCGCTAGATGGATCCGGAGGAGCTCCGACTGTGAAGGTTGGCTTTCCTGCAACTTTCGATTTCACACCACCCCTTTTCTGTCTTTTTCGCAAGACTGGCTTGCCTTCGTCGTCCAATTCTAGAGGCCGTTTCAGACCGGAACCAGCGACGACTTCCGACGCTGAAGATTCTTGCGCATTGGTTTCCCCAGTATTTAACGCTCTGCCATTCTGTCGTGAAAATTCGCGCTCCTCTCCTAGAGAACTGTCGCTTCTAGCATCGTCATCAGAAAGATGCATTGGCTCAGGCCTAGGTTCAAATAATATGCTATCATCGTCCTGAGGAATTCCTGCCGCCCGCTCTCGAAGCGCACGGCTCATCATCTCACGTTTCGTTTCTTTAGGCGCACCTAGACGACGACTGCTGGCGAAAAGACTCGTGTCTATCTGACTGGCAGCCAGCTGTGCCAAGAGGACGCGGTTTTCATCTTTAGCCAGTTTATTGTCGATGTATTTCTCGAGGCGCTTAGCCTTTTTGCTGCTCATCTTTGCATCGCCTTTCAAGTCGGCCTTCATTTGGGCCTTCTTGGCCTCTTCAGCCGCCTTTTTCGCATCTGGGAGAATTTCGGCCGCATTACTATCTGTATGAGAAGATGTCACGGCATTGTCCGCACCAGAAGCCTGCTGTGCTTCTCTAGCCTCACGCGCAAGAACTTTGTGCTTCCTCTGACGAGGAACAAACTTTTTCGCCATGGCGGTCAGAATGAGTGAAAGGAAGGAACAAGAATTTTGGTGCGATTTCCTTCTCGGCCAAACATATAGAGATTAAAATAGTAGTATTAAGTCCAACTTCAACAGGGACATGTGTGAATGAGCAGGTTCGGAACGAACAAGCTGTATAAGAAGAGCAGCCTGTAAAGCTGCATTGCGTCCAAGCAGCATTCGACTGGAAATTTTGACCGTCCGGCAGAATTACTGCGAACTCACTGTAATTGGGCTAGCGCGGGGTACCTTGACCCACTATTGACACCGTAAATCCCTACTGTACTGAACATAGAACTGCACTGCGTTACCAGCCAACTTATCCTTCACAAACTCACTGCCCTCTCTCAATCACCTCGTATCTCAATAATCATCACCCTGAGAGAAATTATCGACATGGATGCAATTCAAATTACAAACGAAGCTTTTCCTGCTGCATCCAAACATGCAACTGGCCAGATTGACGGTGTTTCTACTGAAGCTACAGCCCTGTTCTTCGCTGATAAGATTCTCGTAACACTATGTCAAGAGGGCAGGCTTGCTCAATGGGTAAGCCGTCGTGAAAATTATATCAACGCAGGCGACCTGTTTAACAATAAAGTCTAGGTCCAAGTGCCCCTATCAGCGCCGTCTCCGGCGGCTGTAGATATGGCGCTAGCGAGCGAAAGCCTGCTACCTATGTCTCATCTCACTCCAAAGACTTTACTTGGCGGTGGTGGTGAGGAGCGCGAATCTTTGGCTCAGCTTTACGCTGCCCAGATTGCCAGCTACATAGCAAGGCGCGACTTCGACGAGCGCCGTACCCTACTACTTGGTCTGGGCCTACAGAGGCTTCGGCCCGATCGAGAAGCCTTCTTTGATGTACTTGAACTTGTTCAGAAGATACTGTGAAGACTAGTCTCACGGGAGAAAATTTCTCCCACCGATTCAATCTTCATGATAAGGGCCCAAAATTTCGAGATTACTCAGCTACGACAACAGCGCTGGGGGCCATTGACCTCTTCGCCTCGTTTTTCTTGAAGGCTTCATTCTCCATCTTGAACCGCATCTGGCACCCTATTGAACGTGAGCAACCGCTTTTCGCGTCAGATCGGCATCACCACTCACAATCACCGCATGAAATTGGCTCATATTTTGCCGGATTCGACTCGGCAGTACACGAGGGTACGACACCCTCGACACAATTAAAATTCAAGCCTGGGCCCTATCAGTCGCCTGAATAACAAGACCGAGAAACTCGAGAGCTCACCAAAGAAGAAAGGCATTGACACTCTTTCTTCGGTAGACTCATTGGTGACCCTGTGGACGGTGGACTTATAGATGTCGTTACAGAGTCGCATCATATAATCGCCAATGTTGACTACCAGTGTTCCTTCAATTGGTGGCGCCTGGTACCGTCAGCTTTTATCACCTCCAAGGTTTCACCGACTCACCTTGATCCACCGACCCTCTCGCGTCAGGACTTGCAACCCACCTACGTTGTCCTGCCAGAGCAGAGTAAAGAGTTGTAAATCGGTATGGCTTCCTAAGCCAACGAATTTCTGCTCGATCTCTTCTTGGGTCCTCTGTGGATAATAGTTGAAGACACCACTGTACAATTTTGAGGATTAGCAGTTGCCTCAACACAAACGGGTATCTAGAAGTAAGGAATGCGTACTCGGCCCCAGGATAAGTCACTTTTTCATCCCAATAATTCTCGTCGAGGTCGAGCGAGAGTGCAAACATCCTGACCAGCCTTCTGGCTAAGATGAGGCAGCTACTCCAATAGGCCACGCAGTCCCGTTTGAAGCCAGGCAGTTGTTTGGTGCCTTCCCATACAAAATCTTCTCCTCGAATCCAGCGCCGGATCTCGTCGGGTATCTCTGATATATCTTTGGGGTGCTCAGGATCGAGCTCAGGGGAGTAGCGAAATGTGAACGATTCCCGTACGTCGGCTGTCTCGCTGGGTGATATCTGAGCTCTCCGCTTGCCCAAGTAGCCGTTGAAGTACTTGCTATATTTGTGTGACCTGATGGAATCCTTGGTTTCCAGGGGTTGTCTCATGAAATTGATAATCTGTTCTCGGCAACGTGTAATCGTTTCAGTCGGAATGCCATGATTCTTTACATAAAAGAACCCGTTATTGATAGCAGCTGCTCTGATAGCTGAGGCCACTTCCTTCCGATCAGATAATCGGTCAGAGAACATAGGACCCAGATCAATGACTGGAATCTCTTCCGGTGTACAGTTTCGTGGAGGATAAGGCAGCACATCCCGATATACTGGACCAAGCGCCGTACGAAGTTCAAGTTTTGTAACCGACATTGCGTTTCCCCATTCAAATCGAAAAGCGCGATTATGGTAACGAAAATAGAGATGGTGCTCACCTCAGCAACCCATCAGGTCGATTATATGTTGTCGCATTAATAAGGCCAGTGCATGCAAGTACACGCTAGTAATAGGTATGGTTCCATTCCCCGAAAGTTCAGTAAGTTTGGCTGGTTGGCTCGATTATCCGATGACCTGCGGCCTCCGGCGGCACCTCACCCTCCAATGGGTTTGTGGGGTCTGCTTTCATTACCGACCCAGACTTGTACTCCGCTTAAAGCCTGTATCCCGTACCCAAGGTGTACTCAGTACTAGAACGGGAGGCTTGAAAGGCCAGCGACAAGCCGCATAAGACTAAGCCAACCAATATCGGAAGAAGAAAGGCGATATCTAATGTCACCCAATTTCCCGCCCGTAAGGGCCTGTCTATTCGACATGGATGGTCTGCTCATCAACACCGAAGACATCTACACCAAATGCGCGAGCATAGTGCTAGAGAAATACGGCCGGCCAGCTCTCCCCTGGTCCATCAAGGCGAAAATGATGGGCGTGCCCGGGTCGTCCAACGGCGACACGTTCCACAACTGGGCCCAGCTGCCCATCTCAAGGGCGCAGTTCAAGCAAGAGCAGGCCGAGCAGCAGCTCATCCACTTCCCGGAGTGCGAGCCCCTGCCGGGCGTCCCAGAACTCCTGGCGCATCTCAAGATCGCCAAGACTACCGACGGACATCCCGTGCAGATAGCCCTGGCGACGAGCAGCATGAGGCAGAATTTCGATATGAAGATGCAGGGCGCTGCCACGGCCGCCTTGATGGAGCTCATACCCGCTGAACATCGTGTTCTTGGCGATGATCCGCGCATGCGCCGCGGGAAGCCGGCGCCTGATATTTACCTGCTCGCTCTGCAGCTCGTCAACGATGCGCTGCCGGACGGCGTCCCGAAGATCGCGCCAGAAGAATGTCTAGTCTTCGAGGACAGCGTGCTGGGCGTGGAGGCAGGCCGACGCGCTGGGATGCGGGTGGTGTGGGCTCCTCACCCGGCCCTTCTCAAGGAGTTTTCTGGGAAAGAAGCTGAGGTTCTGGCTGGGAGGATCGGTTTGCTTGATATCGGGAGCGAGGAACAGCTTGGACAGCTCGGTGATGGCTGGGCGGAACAATTGACGAGTCTTGAAGATTTCCCTTACACCAGATATGGTATAATTCCCTAAACGAGTTAGACTAGACAGGCGGTAATTACGAGATAGAAGGATTGAGAGATATACACATAGAGTTAGATAGACCATCACGAAGATACACAGCAGGGTCCCTACATTAATTTAAAGAGAGTACATCATTATTTGGACCAGCAAGCAGTGCGTAATACAGATAGCATTGCTTCGTTCACAAGGGCCACCGGTGATCCGTTGGAATACAGGCATATATTCTCATGACTAGCTCTTCTATGCCATGGGCCTCTCTCCTGCAGGTCTATATTCAAGGAACATGTGTTTCAAGTAGAAGACTACTGTACTAGAAAGCCAACTCTAACCGCTCTTCAGCAGCCCTCCACTTCGACACCAAAAGCGGCCATATTTGAAGCTCATTGTTTCATAAGAAATATGTCGCAAATATACGACCTCGTCCGTTTGCAATTCCTCGGCGGAAGCCAGCCGCCCTCTCCCCTTTAAAAAATCGCCAAAACATTCGGCGGACTCGCCACGCCCCCAGGGACATTACACGGCTCACTACTCACGAAAAACGACCAACGCCCCACGGCTTTGCACTGCGCAGCGAGCTTCTCCAGATCAAACAACTCGCCGATGGGACAGCCCCAGCCAGCCAGCAGGACCTCGTGCATATACCAGGGCTCGGTAGGGGGATAGCGCTCGAAGGCCGGCTGGTCCCCCGCCACCGCGCTGAAATTGTCCCAGATCCACCGCAGCATGTCCTGCGACTGCTCGACGCCGCCGAACCGGTGCGGCGACGCCGCGCGGTACCGCGCGAGCTCGGGGGCGGATTTGCTGGCCAGGGAGGACATGAAGCCTGTGGGTTGGGGGTGGAGATGTTAGTTTTTGTTTGTTATGTGTGGGTAAGACGGCGTGGTAAACAGGAGGTTGAGATGTGGTAGTATGTATAGGTATACGTACCGGAACGAATGAATAGGATGTCACCGAATTTGAGCTCTGTGCCTTGAGATTTTAGACATGCCTGCAGGTCTTCGAGTGGGATTGAGACCGAGGCGAAGGAGTCGTAATCTTCGACTTTCGACTGCGCGCGTCCCTTAGGCGATGTTCGCCAGCCATGGTAGTCTATCAATACGCCGCGGCCGACGATGCCCTGTTCTGCCCAGGCTGTGGTTTGGAGTTAGCTAGTGAACTAGATTCTTATTTTCTCTTAATTATCTTTCTCCGTGCCTGAATTCTGTATTAACGGCCTGAGACGCAGGTGTATCATCTCAATCACGACCATTCAGTCGCTCTGAGCTGATAACCTGGTATCGCGATTTTCTGTCCGCCAAGGATTCTATTTCAATTCAAAGGCAAAACAAACAGGAAAATCTTATCGGGATGGGGAGAGAGAAAGAGAGAAAAGGACTTCCATCAATAAGCATAGAAGAAAATAAGAAAGGGGCAAAACCCACCCTGAATACCCAAAACCGTGCTCTTCTCGCCAGTCTCGCCATCCTTGCCGTGGATATCCTTCTGCGACACGCCGTTGTAGAAGAGCTCCTCGTCCTGGTACGCGAAGTGGCGCAGGCCGTCCCACTGCGTCGACACCTGCGAGTTGAAGGACCAGACGTCGTCGTTGACGATGCGCGGCGCTTTGTTCATAAGTTCCTGGTGGAAGGCCGCGCGCTCGAAGAACGTGTTGCCGTGCGTCTGCGCGTCGAGCGGCCAGTTCAGCGAGACTCTGTCGTTGTGTTAGTTTAAATGTCCTTTAAATAACACATACGAAAGGTATATAGGTACAGATATATGTGTATATGAACGGCAATGGTACGCAAGTAAAAGTAAACTCACCGTGTCCCCGACTGAATCTCCTCCCGCGCCGCGGCCGCGACCCTCTCGTCTGTCAGCCGGTTCAGGAAGCCGAGCTCGTCCTTGTCGCCGTACAGGCCCCACGCCGCGAGGCGCGGGTCTCCTTCGCGGAGGGGCAGAGCGTCGAAGTCCGGAACGCCGTTGGCGTTGAGCTTGAATCCCGAGACCGGCGGCGCCATTTCTTCTTATCTATTCCTGTTTCCGTTCTAAATTGTCTTGTTGAATTTCAGTGTATGTATATTTACATACTCGACAATGAACACGGCGGCTCAAAGTCCTTGAGTTGCTACTTAATACGACCCCCAGTTAAGTGCGGAGATGGATATATTCTTCCAAAACGGACCGCGGTTGCTTATTTCCTTGCATTGTCCGCGAATACTACTGTATCATGCCAGAACCCTTCGATCCCTGATCTCATTACGTGGGACATGACAACATTGCCCCGCATCCTTTGTGGAGGGGTGAGGAGAAGCCGGTTCGCTTATAGTAAATTTGAGTATTGTCATTGTCGGGATGCGTATGGTCATCATGCATTTCGCAAGATTATACTATACGATGGAGCTCATACTATGCGACGGTGAACATTTTGCGATAGACAATGAAAGTTCTTTGCCCTCCTAATCATGTAAGATTCGTCGTGTTGATATACTGGTCGTACTCATTTCTCGCAGCTGGTAGGATATGTTCCCCTCATATCATCATGATTCTATACTCGCATCACTGACTCAGAAGCACGGTATATCATCTATAGACATGAGATTCACAGAATGTAATTGCCAGGGATTGGTCAGCGGGTCGGTCATGCCGATATTATATAAATGCGGCCCTTTCGACTATCTCGCTTTCTGCTTTGATCAACTCGCAACAGCATGCTCTCAGTTGGCCATTACTTGCGTCCCCATCTCAATCCAAACAATTCATAATTCATAGGGAGGAAACATCCTCATAATTTTAGGGCCTCATGGCCTCTTCCGTCATGATGCATTGGTACCAATTCTAACATTAGGCATCGCTAACCCCACAGGACAAGCGTTGCCCTAGCTCCAAGGGAGTCTCAATTTGAAACGATCAGCTAGTGGAGTGGTATAAACTGAATCATCTAATCCATCATCGTTCGTCGCCTGGACGCTAGCTAGTATACAAACACGACATTTTACGATCGCTTGCGATCCCTGCGTATACGTTAGATGGGAGAAGACAAGAGAAGCAAGATCATGGATAGCAGAGACGGGTACTTACATGCTGAGTCTCCTAGAAAGCGAATGAAGCTTCGAGTCGTTCTCGGCTTCTCGAGAAGCCCGCTCTAAAGCCTGTTGACGTTCCTCCTCTTGTGTCTTCACGACCTCTTCATGGCTTGGTGGCAGCCTCTCGTTTTGTATGTCTACTTTCCTGGCGTCCTCGAAGGTCGTGATGGCATTCTTAATTCCCTCGGCGCCAAGCATCAACGTGCCCGCAGGTAGTCGCCCGCCACTCACAGTCTTAAGCTCGGTAACCCGTTCCGATTCCTCACGAAGAACATTAAAAACCCGGGACATGCGTCCAATGGCCAGGATCTTGTTTTTGACAGCTCGTTTCCTGGCCTCCAACGACGCGTCCGCGGGGCTGGAAGGGGGAGGGGAGTGTGGAGCGGCTGTTGACGAAGGCGTGTCCTGTTGGAGTTCCTCTTCGGAGCAGGTGCTTAGTATGGCAATAAGCATATCGGTGATCTTTTCTCCTACGAAGGGCAGAGACCAAGTAAAGACGTCCATGAAATTGGGAAGCCAGTAAGGGTGTGGTGTACAATTGAACTGTCGGATGTTCATAACGTTATTCTCGTACTTCAGTACAGCCGCCTTGTTGTTGTAGACATCGAGGTAGTTAGGGGCAGAAAAAATAGTCATAACACTGGGGAATCCCGTAGTTCGCGTCTTACGATACATTCGGTAGCCGGCGTCTTGGGCTTCATGGGCTCGGATGATAGACAGTAGGTTGTTCTTCTCCAAGAAAGTACAGGCAGCGTGGTACGAGAAGAAGTAAGAACAGCCTCGCACGTGGTTATGCATGAAAAATTCGTTTGATTTCTCTTGGCCAAAATCTTCGAGAGGATCCGCCCAGAGAATATCGCACATCAGGCCTTGAGTAGGGGGTTCACGGAACCGGTTGATCTGTAGAAAAATGAGCACTCATCTGGATTGAGAAAATAATCATACGGAGATAAAGCGGGACAAATGACGACTTACATTGCGCAAGTCGTCGAGGGTATGCAGCTCCGGGCTGAGACCTCCATGGATACACAGAAACTGCTTATTCATGATAGCAGCAAGGGGAAGAGCGCAGAAGGAATCCATGCACGCGGTGTAGATGGCCTCGGAATACTTGTGCTTGCACTCGAGCTTGAAGGTAAAATAGTCGGTGAGGTGGCGGCACTCGTGGTTGCCACGCAGTAGCCACAGGGTCTGGGGATAGTGTATCTTGAGAGACCACAGGTAGAGGACGCATTCGATACTGAAGTAGCCTCGATCGACGTAATCGCCGAGGAACAGATACCTAGTCTCGGCTGGGTCACCGCCCACCTCGAACAGCTTCATGAGATCGTAGTATTGGCCGTGCACATCGCCACACACGGTGATCGGGGCATCCATTTCGAGGAGATTGGGTTCCTGACGCAGGAGCTCGGTGCCAGTCTTAATGATCCACAGAGCTTGCTCCTCGGTCAGGCGGCCCTCACGGTAGAAGTGTTGCTTCAGAAAGGCGATGTTGGGCTTGGTATGGGCCTCGTCCTCGAAGAATTGCTCATCGGTGGGCTTGAATGTGGCGGGCGCCTGGACATCTGTAGACGGATAGTCAGATCATGGTTATTCTTGTCATAATTCTTACAGTACTGCTTCGACTGCGTCCCCCTCAAGTCTCTTCCTCAGCACCACTCGCCCATCTTTCTCGACCAATTCTCATCTAGAATACCATGCATGCACTAATGACAGCGATGTCGATAATAGTGGCCGAGAGACGTGCGGGAAGTCGGCCAGGTAGGTAGACAAGCGGATGGTCAGACGAGCAGGCAGATATGTACCTTTGCAGACGCGTTCGGTGGTATTCACCTGCGTGCCGTCTTCCATAGTATGGATAGTAAAGTCGATCTCGGGCAGAGGTTTCTTCTGGCGGATGGCGCGAATGGCATTGTCGACGTGGGTGTTGCGCTGCTGCTGCTCCTCGTTGGGAGAGCCGTGCTCGCCTCCAGCCTCCATGGCGGGCAGTCGGTGGGCTGCGCCGAGGTGGGATGAGGCTGAACAGAGAGTCTGATCACTCGCGCGCGATGCTATGTGCTAGATGCTCACGCTAGATGCTAAAAGCTGAATGTAAGATGCAAATCGCAAGATGCAAAATGCAAAATGCTATGGTTGCTGCTGATAGCGAGAAATGGGAGAGACAGATGTTTCAGCTCGTCGCAACGTCGTCAGGTAGCTTCCGTCTAGGTTAGCTGCTGCCCGCGTTAAAGGGTTACCGGCCGCAGAGACACAAAGGTCAGCTTGACTACCTCAGGCAGCAAGCGAGAAAAGGCAGGCAAAGACAACAAGGATGGCAGATGGCACGAGGGCTAGAAAGGTGGGCGGGCTCGAAGCGGCGATTATTGTATGTAGTGGGCTACCTGAAACGGCAGGATAGGTAGGCCGAGGCGGAAGCGAGCAGATGGCAGCAGCCCGCGAACCAAGCAGGCACGTCAGATAGGTAGACCAAATGGTATGAACCAGGCAGGTATTGGGCGGCGAAATCAGAACGTGCCTACCAAGCGTCACCAATCTGCAAGCTTTGGTGATACTGACCTATAAATGTCAGTCTAGGTGGACATAGCGTCAGTCCAGACTCCAAGTACCGGTCAAGAATCTGGTGCGGGGTCGGAAGGGGGTGTTTTCAAGCCACTTGCACTTACAGTCCCTTACAGGTGCTATCTTAGGCGTACTGCAAGGCTCACTTGAAGCTGGTAGGACTGCACGGCCCCCACCTTTGTTCTGTCGCCGTAAGGTACGCCGTACTCCGTAGGCTGCAGACAAATGGAGATAGTTCGAGGTCTGGTTTCAATGTTCTCAGGAAAGTGCCCAAAGTCCCCGACGTCCCTACCTATGATCTATGCATAGGTACCTCCTAAGGACCTACTATCTTACTACTCAGACGAGATAGCTACAGTAAATCAGATAGGACGGTTAAGTACTGTATGTACAGTACCTACAGTAGCGTAACGTAGATCTGTGCGAGGCTGCATCGCACTTATCTAGCCTACTTGTTCATTTACTCTTTGCGACGAGAGACTCTTTAAGCTAAATATTTCTGAGAATTTTGGACCACCTGAGGCCTATTAAGTGTCAAAGTGCAAGGTTCGCCTTGGTACAGTATATACATACTTCAAGCTGTCGGATTATAGTCCCGTACAGAACCAGTGATTTATATGTGCTAAGTTCGAAGGATATCATACTAGCTATCAAAACAACCAACGGATACACAACAACGGCTGTTTTTAAATTGAAGACTCAGCTCTTGAAATCCGCATTATTAACAATCACAGTCTTGAGCCTGTTAAGTAGAGCTATCTAGTTAACCTTAGGTACCTACTTATCTACCTATTTGAGCCTTAGCAGTTATGTAGGATTAGAAGGTTAGCAATAAGTGTGGCAGGTAGGCCTAGCCACTAGCCACCACTAGCCACCTTAGCAACATATCTACCGATGGAGGTGCTGTTTAGAATCAGGCATCACAATTTACACTATAGATTGGCGTAAAGTCTGCTGCCTGATTCTGATCAAGGTCTTGACGGAATTGAACTCGTATTGTATCATCCAGCGAAAAGAGCTACATAGTCTTAACAACCATAGCTGTTGTACTCGGGTATGAGGATCCTATGCCCGTGCAGAGTACAGGAGCCGGCTTTGCATGCATACAGCTCTTGCTGGCGATCTTCGTGCATACGTTCAATCAAGTCCTAGCTCAGTGATACGATAGACGCCAGCTTGTCGTTAAGTGCGGAAGTCAACGATATAATCTATGTTGCTGATACCTTTAGCCGCTTTACATAGAAAAACTCAAGTTTATTCTCGAATAATTTGCCGATGCTGGCAAGTAATTGTAACATTTATGACGTTCAACAAAGCACACAGATAGTTCTATACTGCTTCATCAAAAGCACCACAGCTAATTACCAAGTGACCTGGGGATTCACAGCAGGTAGTTAATGCATTCGCTTCATTTATTCATGACACTATCTTACAAGATCTTCAAATATGAATTAAATACGAATTAAAACTAAAACTACGATATAACGATTCCTATATTACAGCGGAAACTTCAACAACACTTATCCGCTGTTGTCAGGTGGATATTTACACCAGGGTGGCTATAGCCACCCTGGTGCGTATATATAGGTCGGTTGGACCTCCGAACAGCCATTTGGGAGGTTCAGAAATCAATTGATCAATCTATTGAGCCCTAAACTACCCTTTCATCTACACCTCCGCTGTGATCTGGCTGCCACCGGACTTCTATTCATTCTGCGACCCAAACCCCGTCTGACAGCTGTGGTAGTTAGGTGCATAATATACATCAGTCTTCAGATGGGAGCTCCCTTTCGAGGTCTGTATTCAGTCCTTCCGGCGCTCAACATCTGAGGACTAATTTGAAAGTATGGTCAGTGTTAAAATGCAAGGGCTGCATCTGGAATTTACCAGAGAGCCAATAAATACTTTTACAAAAGCATACTAGTAGCTGAATAGTACTGCGTCGCTCAACGATGCAAATTCATAAAAATCATAAATACACTTTGCATAATATTCCCACCCCTCAAATAAGGATCGGCCTCCTTCCCACTACCGTCCAGCGCGTGAATGCCATGTAAGAACCCTTTCTTGTCTCTCTGCATACCTCCGGTAGAAGATCCGATATTTGCTTTCTCACATCGTCGTTGCCTATCTTGCGCGTGATGATCTCGTGCAACGCGAGATTACACTCATGCATGGCCAACCCCAGAGGAGGTGGTGCCTCGCATACGTCGTATTTGATTTCAGTATATCCACACGATGCGAACTGTTCTGGCATCTTTGGTACCCATGTCGGTGTAAGCCTTTTGTCTAGTGTCTGGCTGATCTTGATCAATTGAATCATCGCATTACACTCATCGGTAGGATTGAGCTTTTCGACACGAAAGGATGCAACATCCGGCTCGGTCCATTGGAGATGACCCCCAGGCTCTGTATCATTGTAATTTGGTCAGCACACCAGCTGGAATGACCTCATAGGTCGAGCATCAAACGCAAACAGCTGAACATACTTAGAAGCTCCCAAAGGTTTCCAAGAACATTTTCCATTTCGCTGTCCTGGAGAACGAGAGAGAAATGTCGTACATGAACTAAATCATACTGGCCAGCCAATTCCTCGGGGACAGGTGTTCTTATATCCCAGTGATAGAACGTTATATTTGAAGGGAGCAGTGCCTTGGGAACTGCAGCATCGAACGACACATCTAACCCATCAAGTCGGGCAGTCGTAGGTAGTCGGTTGGCAATATCACAGAGCCAAATACTAACATGCTGTCAAGGTCTGGCTGGAGGCTATTGTAGGCTTGTCAAAGAAATCAGCTAACCCTGTACCAGTACCGACATCAGCGATTCTAATGTCGGGTTCTAGAAGCGAAATACTCGGGTGCGTGAGGTATCCGATGATCTCGCGGGAGAGGTAATGCTGCAAATTGATACTGTGTGTAGCATTGATCAATGACTTGGAATCCAAATGAACTAGCTCTCAAATAGAAGAGGCAATTACCGGTTATTATCAATATAGTCTCGCGTCATTACATATTCGGCTGGTGAAGACATCGTGATTAAGGTCAATATAGAGCTACAGCCTCTCTATTACAGAACGTGATGAACTTGGTCGCAGGTGAGTTTTCGGGAAGAATGTTGGTTAGAAATGTACATGTAATGTCAGACGATAAGTCAGTGGGTGCGGTCAATAAGCATTTATAACAAAGTGTTTGCATTGTGCCGAGCGGACCGAGCGGTCAATTAAGTACCTATAGGTAGGTAACCAACTGCATCTGATCAGCCTTTGTCTCTGTGGGGTTTGGAAGTCTCAGGCAAGGACTGTATTGTTGACACATCATATTTACTTGACGCATGAAAGAATCTTGATCGTCTTCAAAGACCGGTTATTTTCGTAACGTCAAAACTCGACTACCGCCTTCCTATCTATGGAGTCCATTAAGCCGCCAGCTGTTTCCTCTCAACTTCAAGCCATATGAGCTAAAGGGCGGAGAAGAAAAACGTCTTGAGAATCTCCGAGTTTTCTTACCGTGCGTCTCACAAATATTACCAGAGGAGCTCCTCATGAGTGGGCAATTTGCTACACGATCGGTCTTATGGACGTAAAATATGGGGTATTTATCGCCAGATCCAAGGCCTGGTGTATTAACAGTGACATAGGAGCTATATTTCATGTAGTATTTGCATCGATAAACCTACCGTGCCGCTCTCGAACGTAGAGGGAGGGTCTTAGTCTGCGTCCGACCCCATTCTCGGAATTCCATTTGCTTTTGAACATCGTTTGCTGGGTGACGGGTTGTACGGCTCATGAGCCTATAGATGCGGCTTTGAACACATCGCCATATTCTCTGAGAAGATAACCGCGATAGCGTCGCAATTCGTGTTCAGTGGCAAAGACCATTTGTCCACGTGCAGATGATACCTATGGCCAACACCTCCGAAAAAGTGATGGGAACAGTTATATGCAGTAGTTAGTGTCGTGCAGCAGTCGCCTCCATGCACCATAATATCTTACAGCATGTTAAGCATTCTAAATGACCAAAGTGAATCCTAGATACCGACTGATGCCGAAGTGTTGTCCATTCCTAGCTCTCCCCTCTCCCTCAGAGATGCCGCTCGATGGGCGTGCATTTAGTCGGTTGCCTTAACCATGAGTCTACTTAATCTCGTCAAATTCACATTGTTTGAGGGACCACCGTCCACTTAGTTCTTTAACTTAAAAAGCACTTCAAGATATATCGATTCAGCTTGCTCTAGTAGCTTGTTAGCTTTACATTTGGCATGTCAAACTCTCCAAACCGGCGAGAGCTCGATGGTGTGAAGTAAAAGAACGTAACAATATCAATCACACTCACTTTGGACAGGCTCTTGTTAGTAGGGTAAACCTTGTGTATCACCCCAATCTTATAAAAATTATGACAGACTTCAACCTTCTTTCAAAAGATGGGCTGTCTTGGAGCTTTGACGAACGAGCCAATAGCTATGCTCGAGGGGATAGGACTGCAATGATGGTCTTCAAACGTCTCCAGGTTGCTCTAAAAGACGGGCGCACTATTCTAACTATCATCCGACATACGGCGTCAAATCAGGATGGAAGAACACCAAGCATTACTCAACCCAGTCAAACTGCTCAAGTAGATCTGATTAAAAGAGCCTATAGTAAGGCGGGTCTCAATATAGTACCGGCTAGATTCATTGAGGCACGTGTTCTTATTGCTGGGGAACTCATCGATTGATCGAATTGCCTCGAAAGTAACTGATTGTAGTCGTTTTCGAGCCAAAGAGGTGAAGCTTACTACCTAGCCTGGGTTATTCGCTTCTAGTATCTAGTACTATCTACGTTGCGTCCTCTATTGTCCGATTTGCTAATACACGAGGGGAATATTCGTGGGAATGGATTAAAATCTAGCAAATATTGTGCTGCTGATGGTTTGAATACATGACCAACTAAACTACACAGGAGGAGGATACCTGATATGGAACATGTTGCTTAGCTTCCACCAGATTGTCCCGTACCTTCCATAAAAATATGTATTGCTATCTCCGCTCTTCTGAGTAGGTCTAAAAGAACCTGTGAAGTTGGGATCTACGGCGAGAAACTACGAAGATCATAAATCTATCTAACTCTAAGTCAGTACTGTCTGAGTCTCAGAATTGGGAGATATTGTCCCTAAGGTATCTTTAAAAGTTTAGGCATGAGCTGACGGCCTACAGGACTACTAGTATTTGGGTGGACGCAGTAATTATGCCTGCATTCTAGACTCGCTTTTACACCCTAGCTTTCCCTAATCCCTTCTTTGGGACGCGTAGCACAATGGGGTAAGTAATAGTGGCTGCTACAGCGCTCAGCGACAGGACTCCCCACTACTTGGCGTGACATTGATCGACTGTATACAGTACAGTACATACATACTGTACTGTACCTACGGTGTAGTGCTGATCGATTCTACTATCGTTCGACTGTCATGAGATAAGGTTCCTATTCTACTTCCATTAAATCCAATAAATGATAACCCAACCATCTCACTGGCAATCTACTAAGAACCTCCAAAAATTCTAGCTTGGATTTGGGCTATGGCGCACAGTAACCTCCGTCAACAAGCAGGTCGGTGCCAGTCACATAAGAGGATGCATCGGAAGCGAGATACAAATACGCTCCCTTCAGCTCTCGTGGTTCTCCCTCTCGCCTAGATCTGTGTCAGAAGAACCTCCCCGAAACACTCGACAGAGCAAATAGCGAACTTACCCCATCGGGACTTTGTTGTTAATCACGTTTTTCAAATCGTCAGAGATAAACGCTACAAGTTCGGTCTTGATGTAACCGGGCGAAACAGAATTGGCACGAGCGAATCCAGTCCACTCAATCGCCAAAGACTTGCCTACGGAGTCCTAGTGTCAACCTGCTAGCACAGGCATTCACTCACGTCTCGAATATTTGCTGAAAGAGAGTCGGAGTAAGGGATCGGGGTCTAACTTACAAGCATGAATGACTGCGGCCTTGGAGGCATTGTACACAGCCTGCGTCTGGGGTATGTTCACGATGCTGCCACTCATGCTCGCGGTGCAGATGAAGCTTCCAGTGAGGTAATTGTCCAGCGCCTTTCCGTCCACTGTCGTGCCCTCTTGGCGCTGCCGCCTCCAGTGCAAAGCAGCCGCCCTGGCGCAGTAGAGAGTACCCTCGAGATTCACCCTCAGCACGTTGGACGTAGTGTCTAGAGGCTCATCGATGAACGCGCCACCTTCCCATGCAATGCCCGAATTCGCGACGAAAACGTCCAGTCGCCCGTTGAACTCTCGCACGATCTCGTCAACGGTGCCTTTCACCGAGTCGTAGGAGCCTATATTGACCTGGTACGCCCTGCCTGCACGCTTTTAGTAAGATGAAATGGCACGTGGCGAAGGCAAATGAGCCGATCGTACACACGAATGGATCGGGTGTATGAAAGGGGCAGATCTACTAACATTTTACATCGAATTTCGCCTCGATATTAGCGGCCTCGTCAATCGCTTTCTTGTTCGAATTATACCAGATCGCCACATCGGCTCCAGCTTCGGCCAGCGCGTGGGCGACTGCCAGACCAATGCCCGCACCGGCTCCGGACACGATGGCTGTCCTGCCCTTCAGGGAGAAGAGGGACATTACCGAGTCCGATTGCGGAGTCGGCATGTTGTTGTGAGGGAAATTGCCTGTTTTCAAGTCCGCCATCTTGGGCTACTGGTCGCGCGCTCCTAATCTACGTGAGAATTGCACAGAAAGGTTGGCAGGCCGCTACGGAAGAGCTGCTACACTTTTACTCATACGTATATATACTTTTCCCAAAATCTTTAATTGAACGCTGTTTCCCTCAGGAGGAGTGGGGGAGCAAACGTAATGCGGCCAGTTGCTAGATACTGGATCCCATACTGCAACGGGCCGAAAACAATGACGTCTATATGCAGCGAGTTTATCAGAACCGTCGGATACAGCCGAAATATCCCGGTAGCGACATGCAGCACCTACTTGCCGCGTGAGGCGCGGCTCATCGCCCCGGGACGGATTCGAAGATGACTCCTCGTTACCAAGCCCTTAGCGGTCGCGCAGCACCGCTTCGGGGAACTGAATATGCATCTCATCGGCGCCTCATGTTCAAAATGCTGAGTTCGGCTTTGCCATATTTCATTAAGTGTATACCCATCTATGCTCTCTTATCCAGTACTTACTCGGGCGTCCCGTGTATCACATGCGCAACTCTACAGCTACTAACCAATCACTTGCTGCAAGATTTGGTCTCTAGGATAGTTTGTGTTCCTCCATCGTGAAACGAAATCGTCGCGGTTGACTAGACGAACGGTGGCCGGTTAGCTGATCCATCGTCCTCTCACTAGGGACGTACTTATCAGTTAGCACTTACTATAGCCACCACACATTCTACGTATGCCCGTGAAGGCGCTCCTCCCGTGTAGCACTCTCCAATTATCGAAGACTGCGCATATCGAATCAGCTCTAGTCACATTGTTATCAGCCATATACTCACTAAGGACATTGCCAGGCTCGAGCTGGAACCAATAGACAAGTTCCTCACGTCGTAAGATTTCGTTCCATTTTCTTGCCGCTTTGTACCACTGCGCCTCTGAGAACTTGCCTCCAAGCGGGACCACACCTCGGTCATCATTGTTCCACCGGACGCGGTGCATCATTTTTCTTTTCGTGTCGTATTCCAGCACCGGGTACAGCTTGTCGGGCGAAATGGTGATACCCTCATTACCGCTAGCATGCCAAGGAATGCCGACGCCAGCTAAGACATCAAACGAGTCCGGGTCTTCCCGCTTTAAAATTTCAGCCGCGCGAAAGCCATCGACAAGAAGAGATCGTCCTCCTAAGCTCGTTCCAGTCCCACCCTGAGAACTAGGGTCAACATGTGAGAGAAGATGCAATGCTTGCAGCCCGGCAGGGTCAGAGAAGTAAGTAGTATCGGTGCTGCCAAGAGTTCAGAATCAGAGGTTATTGTGGCGAAGGCTACAAGCTGCCAATATCTACCAAGGGGCAGCATTGGAGATACTCCAGAGAACATACTGTGCGGCTAGGGCTAGATTGGTATACGCAGTGTCTGCATGCGCGAGATCGGGCGTGAAGTCGTAGAAACCGCCGTAATGCGTTTCGCGTATGAAGGCGATCTTCCTCAGTAAGTCTTCAGTTGGTTTAGCAGAATCTGTTGGCACCCCGGTAACAATTACGAATCCGTTCCGTTTCTATTATAAGAGTAAGTGAATAACTTGAATCAGGAATGAGATCAAAGCGATACAATTACATACGATCATATCAGCCAAGCGACCAACGGCATGTTTCTCATTCTCTTCAAAATCTCTATTATGTATGTTGGAATCCGGATGCCCATTGGCTCCGAAATAGCTGATCCTGGCAATTTCTTTAAGCTTGGACCTTGCAATCAGATACGAAGCGAGGTGTACTTACGGAACATCTTCAGCTTTAGGCCGGTCTCCTCTCATGTAGGGTTCCAGAAAACCCCAACTATAGAAGCTCACATGTGAGTCGTGAGACCCTTGAATTAATCAGTCAGAATGGAAACGGCTTCTAACAGTGAACCTTGAACGAACAATGTATCTCGAGTCCTGATTCGTTAGTCATCATCCGAGACGGTTCGATGCTTTCGGGTAACTTTTGCACTCAGTGTTAGAGTTGAAGGCGCTCTACGGCCGTACTTGAGCCTACCTCGAACGTATTGAAATTTCGTTGTCTAGTATCTTGGTTCACACACACATCGCATCGACAGTTGTCCCTGAAAATCGTGAGTGATGGCGGACATGTTATGCTACCAAGATCCGCATACCTTAACCAGAAATACTGACTAAGAAGAACATAATTAGCATAGGTAGATTGACCGTAGCTAAGTGACTGAGCTCTTGCTGCTCCTGACACATACAGAGAGTTGCTCCCATGCTCATCCACGAACACAACAGCTTTAGAAGCATCGTCCTTCTTTACGCCTCTATGCGCTTTCATTACCGACGTCAAAAGCGTAGACGGAGCCATGTTTCTCTGTTGAGAGCTTCTCCACAGATAGACTACACACATATATCAACTTAGCCATCCAACGAAGATAAGGCCGTACTCGCCACCGACTCACCGAAGTATTCTGATTATACGAGGATCCGTGTTCATAAAAAACTCATAACAATGCACTTTGTCAGCTTGGGCTGAAGATAGGAGAGAGAGGGCCGCAACGAAGATTGTCAGGCATATGAGTTAAATATTTTACATGTGATTCCCATGTGAGTATCACGAGTGCCAAGCAGATACACCGGACAATCTTGGGGAAAATTGCCGTAGAACGGAACACAAGAGCAACGAAAGGACAAAGAACTCAGCAAGATCTCGCTCTTAAATACCCCGCTCGTTATACAGCATCTACTCGTAGGGGCTGTTGTGGGGCGGGATTGATTTAGTGCGAGCCGGCGCTCTAGATAAGTGTCTGGGCGGTTGAGCCGTCTTTGGTGTTGAGAGCCGGGTTCAAGATTGTCCTTTTGCTTACCCACATAAAAGGATGTTCAGCTGACCACCCATAATCGTAGAAAGCATCTCAATTCCAAGCGAATGCGTTACTTTACCTTCATTAGGTAATCTATGTCTCACATATCTGACGGCGAAAAGGAGTCATGCTTGGTGTGGGATTGGTCATCAAAGCCACCGCGGCTACCGACCGTAGCGAGTCGATATCGAGTGCGCCTCTTCGGGATATTCAATAGCGAATGTGCTAGTCTGTATAATTCCCGAACAGGGAATGCCCTTGGCCTCGCGAAGAATGCTCTTCTGACTATCGTCGTCGTTCTTGGGCTTCGATGTTATCCACGCCGTGGCTCCTCCTCGTCTCGTACCACTGCCCGCCGAGATCGCGTTCATCGTATTCTGCACCCTCTCCAAGTCAATGTCGTCTGTTCGTTGTGACCTCCCCCGACCACCTAACATCGTTTTTGTTCCAAGCCCAAGACTGGCTTTCAGATTCGCTGTTTTCTTTATAATGAAGACGCGAAGGTTCGGGAGAGACGCCGCGATTATGACAGAGGCTGGTTCGACCAAGTTCCAAATCGCTAGATTTATACTAGAGTCTTCGGCAGGATGATCAGTATTTCAGCTCCAAGAGCGCGTCAGGACTATAATCGACCTACAAGTCCAATCAGGTTGTATTATTTGGTTTGTGAAGACCACCTTTACGATCGTGAAAATGCCCGAACTAGGAATCCTGACATCAGCAGGTGACACCCGAGGCATCCGAGCTATACTCACAGAACACCAAGGCTCATAGCAAGACTTGCTCCTAATTTTTCAACGCGGCGCATCTAGAAGACTTCTTTAGTACCTTCAGTAAGAGACGATTAGGACTAATACCCATACCTGCAGTTTCGACAAAATCCGCCAGGGTAGAGCTACCAGTGAAAAATCGATCACGGCGGTGTATGCTGCAATAACTCCGTGAGCCTGTGAGCCGTTCTTCACTGGGATAGATCCCACCCACCTCCTTCAAAATAGAAGTACCCAACGCTCACACCATTGCCTATACACGTGCCGGGAATGGAAGGATCGAAAATCTTTTCGTACGGCCGGCAAGTAACAAAAGGTAAAATCACCGACGGTGTTATCACCGTCAGCAGTGTTATGATCGCAAACCAAACGAACCGCTTCTCTTTCTTGTTTGACAGCCGCAGAAGTGTGATTGCGAAGCTGACTCGCGCGAGGTTTGTCGAAATACGCACCACGCCAGATATAATCTGCAGGTAGATGACAATCCAGCGGGGGTTCCCTGGCGCTGTGTGGTAGAGTTCCCTGAGGTGCCGGCCGAATCCCAACCCAACGATTTTCTGGACCAGAGCTACGTTTGCCAGGAAGAATACCTGAGAAGTCAGTTGAGAAACGACTGTCAAGAATTATTTCGTCGATACATACCATCGAGACCATGAGCGTATAGTCATCGTACCACAGTTTTCCACGGTATTTCCACTTGATGAACAATCTTAGGCTAAAGACCAACAGCGATAATCCCGTGATAGACCACAGGAAGCCCAGTAAGAGCGGTGCCATGGTGTCAGTGGTGCCCGCCATGCTTGGAAAGACCTCTCGGTCATTTCACACGAATGGTCCTTTGAATCCGAGGTGAGTTGAACAGGACAGCCCGCTGACCGGCAGAGAATATTGTTCTCCTCTGGCCGGCGTCGAAGGTCGTTTAATAGGCAAATACAACAATCAGAACGCCCAGTATTGACTGAGGCCTTCCGCTGGTGTCAGTTCATTATGTATTGCTATAAAGCGCCGACATAATAAGACATTTCTAAGCCTAGGGGCCGAGCGCGACGAAGGATGTGTAGCTGGTAGGAATCGTCAGGCAGTCTGGTCGGGGTTCCCATGTCGTGAAAACCTTTTCCCCAGACTCGACTTCTTAGTGTATTTAACCAGAGTAGCGTACGGTATAAATGTTTCCACCTCCGCGGTTCACCGGTGTTGGCGCACTAACTGCGTAGGTATCTAGTTTACCCTACCTTGACGAAGTATTTTCACCTGTTATAGGTACTCCTCACTCTAAGTTGTAACATCGCTAGCAGGGAATCTCATCATGGGTAGGGGTAGGAAGCTGTTGGTATCGTACTTCGTACCTACAGTACCGGAAGGGATAATATCTCGTACGTAAATCTTCAGCACTCGCGTACGCTACGAAAGGTAGTCAATCGCATTAGCGTAGGAACTTCTCCTGACACTTGGGAATCCTTCTTGTGGGAACAGACCCGAAAGCTCGGGTCGGCCTCCAGATCTTGGTGATATCTAGCGTACACTATTCCACAAACAACGATCTTGTGCCCGGATGGTCCGTCGTACCTGAGCTACCTACCCAGTGTTGCTAAAACTTCTACGCTACGTACGTACGCGCTACGAATCGAAACATGTTCGGCGGTGTACACTGAATTTAGTAAGTGAATGTTTCGTGCCACCGTTCAAGTCAATCACTACAAGGGAAACAGCCGTGCTCTGCCAGCAAACCGTTTTCCCTGCTCATCCTTGCGTGGCTTCATTTATTTGTCCTGTTGGCTCTTCAAGCAATAATTAAATCCGGTTGATCGCGTGGTCACAAGGCACGGCACGGCACAGCACAGCTATAAAATTGCAATTATGCCATTGCCAGTCGAATTGCCGCTCGGGTAAGGGGGCGTTAGCCGGCCGGATGGCCGAATTCATTCCGAATTTGGGAATGTGCCCCATCCCATGCAAGAGAGGTCATGCATAAATGACCGCGGTAGTCGTTGGTGTGCGTGCCATGGGGTACAGTACCGTAGTGCGGTTTGTTGGCATGGGTATCCTTCGTGGGTTACGTACACCGTAGCTAGCAGTGTTCTGGCAGGCAGTTGACACTCCTTCACTGTGATCAGTACTTCGTACTCAGTACTGTACGAAGTAATTTTGTGATTATTGCTATTGTTTGGATAACGATATGCCCGCACATATACGTATAGAAAGCTGGGGTTATAGCGTTGTATAAAACTCTATATTGACAAACCATCATATTATCTCGTAGCTGCTTACTTATTCTTCGATCTTAAGACCTGCTTAATGCTGTACATCGTGGTTGTGATGGACCACGGCTTCACCACGATCGGTACCTCTCTAAACCACAAATCGTATGGTTTCTACGGAGTACAGTGCCCAGCTTCGCGCCAAGACGTCCGAGAGCCCAATTACAAAACTGCTACACCAGATAGGCCTAGTGATATGCTTAGCTCCCTTCTCGGACACTAACAGATGGTTACGCTGCCCTGGGACAGACGATCGTCATCATAATGTCCGCCATCGTCGTTTGCCAGAACCAGCAGTCGGCGTAGGCGATTGGCTTAAATTTCGTTGACACATGCTATTACACAGCCTTGCGCATATCTCGTCTTATTGTCATGCCTATGATGTGGCGTAGGTATCTTCATGATCTTTTTCAAAAGGACAGCCGCGTACTTAGTGATTATGTGATGTATTAATATCTAAGAAAGTAGGCACGGACACAAACACATCTTCGTAGTCTTCACGTACCAGGGCTTGTTACATACCTACGAAATAGCCAAGAGACGGACAGATTCAACGTTGTAACACACAGCTATCTCATCACACCTTTACACTACATGTGTTGAGTGATAAGAATCACCTTAGACCTCTCTTCAATGATTACAACAGCCATTGATGTTTATTTGTCTGGGGATCCCGGGGCTCGTGCGCTATGCTGACTTCAAGGTTTCCCATTCCAATACCACCTTGATATGCATGGCAATCCGTATTCTGACTAGCTTCAGATTTGGATATGTAGTGTACGCTAGGTTAGGTAGGTGGGCAGTGTAACATCGGTATCAAAGCATTTTCTGCGATTTATTCTGGAAACTCACACCAGCTCATGTTTACGCCGGTGCTAGAACTAAGCAGTCGTTAAAAGCTCCCTTTTAGGTAGCGTGGCCTACGACGTGCACTACGAAGTCGTCCTAGCTTACGTGTAGGTTGCCTATTTTAAGTAGATTAGGATTGTGTGGCGTTCAGCCCAGCTCGGGAAAGCGATGTTTTGGGGTTGACTAGGGGCTAGTGCACACGATGGTTTTCGTCCAAACTAGGGAACGACGTTTCCTAACTCACTTAGATCCAAACTTTGTATTTGTGAAAAGGCTTCCTAACTGACTAGCTTACACGGAAGCAAAGCTGCCCGAAAAAAAAGCAGTCATACGTTGTGCAGACTATGTAAATGCTATATGCCAGGTAGCACGATATCTGTTGTAGGCACACGACATCTGAATGGCTTGACAGTCTTTAGGCAAGGCTCTCTTGGCCAGGCACGAGCTTAACAAGGGGACTTCTGGCATTGAAACCTCGACGATTCCCCCACCGTTGAGTACCTGGTGTTGCTTCGACCGTTCGGCTCACCGAGCATACTCCGGAGTAGTCAATAGAGCGAAGTCCCGAGGCCTCAAAAACGTAGGATTGGCACGCAAACCAAAGCGGGATCGGGTTCATCTGTAGGCCCTAGCCAGTTTTGCTTTTGTCATCAGTACTACTCTGCCAAAGCACGACGGAAGCTATTGCCAAGTATCTATCAAATAGAAATTATTACTCTTCGACAGCAAGGGAAACCTGTGTTGGAATAGTGTAGGTGGCATCGCCTGACACGGCCGTCACACCCTAACGAACAGAAAGCATAGATCATGCCTTAGAGACCATGACCTTGTGTATATGTACAAGGTCCGCGATATCCGATAGTCGATACAGGCAATCCAATTACTATTCTAAAATCAAAAGCCGGCAAATATTTGAGATAGGCAAACGCGGCTTAGAAGGGCTGATGAAGAGATAATACCGTCATAGAAAGATTCCGATTCTTTAGGCCTCAGCTAGTCATCACCTTCCGCAACATAGTTCTAAAAATCAGGTTTCTGACGTTAATTATCTCCGTGCTCGCGTTTGATGTGTGCCTTGGGCTTCGCTTTTTTCTTCCTTGATGCGTGGATTAGACCTAAACTTATCACACAATTGATATCTATGTGGCGCTGCGCACGCCACCTCCTCGAGCTTTGCAAGTCTCTTTCGAGATCACAAAGTAAAGAAATCAATTTATACTCAGTGTAATACAAGCCGACATCTCACCGCTGACATAATTGACTGTCCTCATCTCAGATAGCTGAGCAATGGAAATAAGAGTAAGTTGACGCTAAAAAAAAGTTGAAAAGAGGAAAAAAAGGTTCAAGGTCTTACATAGGACGTCAGGCGCTTTTTGGGACAGAGCGAGTCAAATGCCCCAGCTGCAAAGTTTTAACTTTTACCTGGCCTCGAACGGAAAACCCTTGGTAAACTTTAAGGAGTTGTTCCTGGCGACTACTTTACCACTACACTACCGAGGTGGGGGGGAACGTCTGTTGTAGGGCAGCTCTGTTGTTAATAACTATATGCCTAGTACCTAGCTAGATAGGGGAACGTCCTAGTGATGGGCAGCTTCCTTTCAACATATCTGCCTGCCTGCCAATTTGGCCTGGCATGTGACATTGTGCGTTGACTCTAGCCATCCGCCTACAGCCAGGTTGCAAGTGAAGGTATAGCAGTACAACTACCTGGCTTCTGTCAGGCATTTAAGACATGACCATCGGCTAAGTATCACGTAGAACACGCAAGATGATTACAGACATGTCGAATTTCTCTTTGTTCTTAGTACCTGAAGAGTATACAAGCAGCTCGAGGCCGCACACTTGACTGTAGCTATTAGAAATAAAATCTACTTTATAGAACCGGCTGCTCAATAATGTCAACCAATTCAAACTCTAACCTAGCTGAACAAGGGTCGGAAAGGGCTGAACCGGAGCTCAATTATAGTAATAGTACGAGGATCGTACGAGATATCACATACAAGATTATTCCGTCCTGTGCCGCATTTCTCGTCGTCTTCTCAGTTGGTGGCGCCCTTGAGTCGACATTCGCGGACAACAAGCCTTTGCCGCGCCAAGCAACGCTTGTGATATCAATCTTTCTACTCGCTCTAACATTTGTGTTCTTCGTTGGCTGCATTTATCTCAGATATAGTCCTCGAGCCAGGATTCGTTTTGGCACTTCTACTCCCCCAAACTCAAAACGCGGCTCCAAATACGGCCTTTGGGCTAATGTCAAGAATTTCGTACGCATATTGAAAAGATTCTCGTCTCAGAGCGGATCTTATACTGGACACTCAAGGACCAGCAGCGGCCAAATCATTGTCGATATACTGCGCGACCCAGCACTCAGCCCTGTTACCTTTGAAAGGCGCAATGCAGAGCCGGACAGCCCCGAACGGTCACAGAACATGGGCCAGGGGCGAACAGAGCCAACTCAGGGGCAGGGTCACTATATGGCGGAGCAATACGAGCAGCCATACTATTCAAGCAACAATGAACGACCGCCCGATTCCTTACGGCCGGGTAATCCAAATCTCAACCAATTCACTAGAAGAAGACACGACGATGTGTCCATCCCTCCAGCTACTGCACAACCGCCTCGACAGTATCACGCGTATCGTCCTCACGAGAATATCCCATCCCAACAGACTAGGTTCGTTTCGCAGTCGGGCAGGCAGCAACCAAGATCTACGCCCCTAGAGCGCAACATACCCCATCCATCAGGCCCACGAGACTATAATCCGAGGTCTGAGAGAGTACAACCATACCCAGAAGTAAGCAAAAAGAATGAACCAGTCTTCCTTCTAGACGATGCATGACAGAAGCTAACCGAAGCAGACACCACAAGATGTGGGTAGGCCCAGAGTCTCAAATCAAGATTTCGACAATTACCCAGAAGCACCGAGTCGTCCGCTCCCATACTTGCCAAGGAGGCCGCAGGAATCTTACAGTCTACGACCCCTAAGGAGACAGACCGAACAAACTCCGCGGCCGCAGCCGTGGGTCGAGGGCGATGATCGAAGGCATTTGGGCCGACCACCTCCAGCTCCAGATCCAGGCCCAGATTCATACCCCTATTCTCCCGAAGACGTGCCGCGTGGATTGCGCAGGAGAAGTGAAGAGAATGATTAAAGCCACTATGACTCCCCACTGCAACAAAGCCGGGCCATAATCACCTGGCAAGTCATCCGGGGGCTCCATCAAGCCAATATCAAATCACAAACCTTGGGGAACAAAATTATTTTTCCGAAGGCGGGCCACTCACGACATAGGTATCACACGCCGAAGTATCACTAAGACCTAGTGATCCCGTCTCCTGCGATTCCGGGTTCCCCTACGGCTCGCTAGCCCAAAGGGTTTACTCTCATTACCTGCTCATAGGGAATGTCAGGATCAATAAGATGATTAAATGAGAAGGAATCCGTGCAGGGACACGGATCACAAAACTCGGGAGAGTCCGCGGCTACTTTTGGGTCTACGTTGGTTGTGTATAAACGCGGGCAAGCGGGGCGCCAAAGAGACTGTACATAGGATATTAGACAGACGTCCGGCTGTAAGTGAATGGAAAGAGAAGAAAAAAAATGATTGATAAAGTTTCATATTCAATTAGAGTAGAGATTAGATGAGAACTGGTTAGCCTACTGCGCTGGGAGTACGCCGTTTAGGAGTATAGAAGGTTAATTAATACTTCGGCGTGATCTGGTCTAAAAATATCAACCATGGCCTTGATGCTGCTACTCTATTGTAACTTCTGTCGGCCTATATCCAATGGGGAGTCCGGAATCTTGACGCTCTGAATTATCATTAATACCAGAATGATATCAAATGCATGCAAGGAGACATCAATTCCCAAACCATCTATCCCATAGGGAGCCTTGTTTGACTTGAGCTACTGGAGGAACATCAACCGTCTCTGGCGATAGAATTGTCATATTCCACGCGTTTGCCCCGTCAATGTACGCCGTATATTGTAAGCTGCTCTGGTCATTTGGAAGCTTCTCAATTGTGATAGCTCCAAATTTGGAGTTGCCGAAGTTGATATATCTGGGATTGTCAATAATGCGTATTAAAATTAAAGATATCATCTAGATGTACTTACCCAAGTTTCACGTCTTCATCGTCTGTTTGCATATAGGTAGGGATGGGCGAGTAGAACTGGTTCAGCGGGCTCACTGAAAACTCATGAACTGTGACGCTTTCATCCCATTTGCTATTTTTCGGTGGTGGGAATGCCGTAGCACCGAATTCATGGCGATCGCCCGACAAAACTATGACGCCTACGCCAAGATCTCCGGCGTCCCACATTGCCTCGAGTATCTTTCTTCGTTCAACGAGGAATCCGCCCCAGGTATCTTTGGTGTTGACTCTCCAATTCTTGGTGAAAGGGACTGAACTGGCCACGATCTTCCACTTCACTCCTTTCGGTTCGGGCTGGCGCAGCCACGCAAGGAAGTCCTCGAGCTGTGTTTGTCCTAACATTGTTTTATTCTCACTATGGAAAGGCTCCGAGTTTTGAGAACGATATGTTCGAGTATCAAGCATGAAAAACGAGGCAGGGCCTTGGGTGAATGAGAAGTAAGTCGCGCCACTACGAGAAAGGAGGCCCGCTGCTCCTGCCCTCTTCGCCTCTGGGGGATTAACAGCAGTCTGGTAATGGTGCCAGGGGTCAACTGCAGTCTCATAGACACCTGTAGACTGTAGATCCCAATCATTTTGGATCTCATGATCGTCGAGAACATGAATCCAGCTGAGATTCTGGCCGACGGAAGGCCAATCTGGAGACGCATATACTTGTCGATACTTCTGTCGGTAGTTTTCAACTGCCTGTCCGAATTGTTGCGGTACTTCGATATAGATAAAATCACCTAGGAAAAGCATAAATTGCGCGCCGAGACTTGGTAGCACATTAGCCAGATGTTTCATGCCTGGAAAAGCTAGCGGATGATCCAAAGGGTTATAAGGAAGCCGAGGGACGAGACAAGATGTCGACAGGAACGTGAATTTGCCGTCGAAGAGCTCTGGCATAACACCTGGTTTCGGGGCGGCGCTAAATTCACCCGAATGGTTGTTCGAAGTAGTCCACTCGTATACTCGCTGTTCGGAATGGGCGAGCGGAAGCGTCACAACTGCAGTGTAATCCAAATCTTCTGTGGTGAGCGCGATGCTTCCAACTTCGAGCCACGAGGGATTATCAAATTGGCCTTGCCCACTCTTGATATGCAGTTGCACTGTGATAGGCATCTTCGCCTGATCTGGTTCTCGGATCAAAAGCTTTGCCTCGGAATGGGAAACGTAGCCGACTCTAGCGAATGAGAGATCATGGCTAGGATGACTCCATTTTGGCGAGTAAACAAAGTCAGTGACCATGGCTACAGCTGCCAAGTTGAGAAGAAATGTAAGTGTCGTGAATAGTAGACTGTTAGGACTTGGGGCACCGGTGAGGAGGGTTCTCAAACGCATTGGCGGATTTTCGGCAATAGCAATTGTCTCTTGAATATCGACCTTTTCTGCAACGATGGCCTCGTCCGTCTTCCCCTCGTCGAGGGCCTTTTGGTTTAGAACGTCATCTTTGACCGTCACATCAACTTCATCTACAACTTCATATTTCGACTGAGCGAAGAAGCTCGATGTAAAAGACCCTACATAGATAGCGAAGAGCGTATATATCGCGGGTAGGAGAGGCTATGATCCCCATCAGTAAGTGGCTGACTTGTGGCTGAAGGAGAGGTGCAATAGACTTACAGGGAATGCAGCCTAGTAAGTACGGTCAGTATATCACAGCGCATTAACACAACTACGCATTCCAATTAAGAGGACAGGGCCGTACCCATTGAAGAAAGAAGTAAGAAGCTAGCCGGAGGCTGCTTGACGACAGGGCGGCGACTGTTCTACTCTGCGCCGCCATGTCGAGGGGCTGAGGAGTGAAACAATGGGTATAGCCAGCAGGTAAGACCGGTGGTGATGTTGGCTTTGAAGTACAATGCGCAATATCAGCGTGATATTTGCGTGCACTTGGAAGGGGAGGACAGATGTTTGAGAAGCAAACTGGTATCTTTACATGGTAAGCTGAATAGGAATCAAATGATGGACAGTTCTTGAACTGAATTGCCTGTGACGAAAGCACTGCAGATAAGCTTCCACTCGATAGGGGAGCTCTGCTGCAGCTCTGGAGCTTGTAATTACTGTACGCGGCTAGCCTGACCTCTTAGGTTGGAGAAAATATGGGCACATCACTAGCGTACGTACGCTAAGTACGGCCACCCACTTAGCCCTGTTCTGCTCTGTAGGCACTGCCGATGGAGCTCACCTGTCGGGCTTTGGAAGAATAATTTGCCGTGCATGCTAGGGTGCAGGTGCCAGGGTGCCAGCTGGGTGTCCACTGTGTCCACG
Organism: Nemania sp. FL0916; assembly: GCA_022578715.1. Taxonomy (NCBI): domain Eukaryota; kingdom Fungi; phylum Ascomycota; class Sordariomycetes; order Xylariales; family Xylariaceae; genus Nemania; species Nemania sp. FL0916. Next base: position 69,087 of record MU390292.1, read on the forward strand.
GCCAGATGTTCTTTGGACCTGTTTAGAGGTGACCTAGCGATCAACCACCCACGCGACACAAGATGAAGACGACATTACTGTCAGTCGGGCTTCTAGCCTGGCTGATCTCTTTGGTCTCGGCGACTGCTTTAACGTATAAAATACAAGCCAATGAGCGCGCCTGCTTCTATACAACTCCTCACAAGTTGGGACAGAAGATAGCATTTTACTTCGCCGTACGCATTGATACCTAGTTCGAGCTCATGAAACATGCACTGACAACTGGAACACAGGTACAATCCGGAGGATCTTTTGATATCGACTACGAAGTCACGACTCCGTCCGATAAAGTCGTCCTGGATGGCGAGAAGGAACGCCAGGGAGACTTTGTCTTCACCGCAAATGAGATGGGCGACTACAAATTCTGCTTCAACAACGAGATGAGCACGTACTCCGAGAAATTCGTCGACTTCGAGATCACCGTCCGTCTCCCTCCCCCCGCATGGACTACGATACGAATATTAACAGAGGGCTATCATAGGTGGAAGATGAAGTGCGCGCGCAACTTCCCGCGAAGCAGGGCTCCTCGCCCGAGCAGACCAGCGCGCTCGAAGAATCAATCTACAAGATTTCAGGTCTCCTCTCGACTATTACCCGAAACCAGAAATACTTCCGTACGCGAGAGAACAGAAACTTCAGTACCGTCAGGAGCACAGAGTCAAGGATTGTCAACTTCAGTCTGATCCAGATTGTAATGGTGATTGCTATGGGCGCTTTGCAAGTTTTCATCGTCAGGTTTTTCTTCCAGGTGAGTTATCGTAGTATTTATATATCGTGTATTATGCTGCGAATGCTTACTGACAATGGGGTCGTAGGGTGCAAGAAAGGGTTATGTATAAAACGAATTAATTACTTGAAGAATGGACGGGCATTTTTGAGGCGTATAAGCGAATATGAGCTGATAGATAATTGGCATGTTGTCCTGTATATCAGAGGCGTCAAAAAGGATTGATGGCAGTGAGGACACAGACAAGATTAACGACTAGGTCGATAGGCAACAAGCCTAATCGTAGCAATTCAAAGAAATGGTATGCTACGCATGCCTACCTTAGCTACTGTATTGTATTGGGACGTAAAGCATTGTAAGAGCACTCAAAGTGTGGTGCACGTCAGTCAGTGCACTTGTTCAGGTCTTCTGCTCTGCCCGAAGGACTGATTGTGGCGCGGGTGCAAAGTTACCTAAACTAGCCACATTTCCTGTTCGGACCCACCCGCCTGCAGATCAGAGCTCAGCAAGACCAGAAATTCTTCCTTAGCAGAAACGCGCTAGCTAACGTCACTTCCACACTGCATCTCTTGACACCGTATTTGAGCTTGAAACCGCCCCAAGCCTCCGCGACAACCAGTTCTTTCTCATCCGTACTGGTTTACAGCGTCCCTGCTACGCGATGGCCGCTTCTTCACTGGCCGCGGCCCTACCTAAACCCCGATATACCGGCGAAGATGAGGAGCGACCGCAGCAGAAGGGTCCGCGCATCCTTGGACCTGGCCAGATTGACGAGGATCGAATCGTGTTACGCCGGAGCGGGCCTCCTCCCTATGGCCAGCGCGCTGGCTGGCGGCCCAGATCTGAAGAAGATTTCGGCGACGGCGGCGCATATCCCGAAATTCCCATCGCTCAGTTCCCGCAGAATATGGGAAAGAAGGGGTCAGAGGCAAATAACGCCCTTGCGATCCAAGTTGATGCGTCTGGAAAATTAAAATACGATGCAATTGCGAAGCAAGGACACGCCGAAGGACGGATAGTCCATGCCTCCTTCAAAGATCTGATCCCAATCCGCGAGCGTGCGGCCAACGGCGAGATAAGCTTGGAGAGGCCGAGCGAGGACCAGGTCAAAGAGACAAGCGAAAGAACGAAGGCTGCACTCGCTTTGCTCTCAGCCTCTGCTGTTGCTAGCCAAAAACCGAAAAACCTAAACGTGAATACGAAAAGAGAAGCGACCTATGTTAGATATACGCCAGCGAATCAAATGGGTGACCACAACCCGAACAAACAAGATCGAATCATTAGGATTCAGGAGCGGCAAAAGGACCCAATGGAGCCTCCGAAATTCAAGCACAAGAAAATTCCACGGTCAGTACACTTCCGGTATATATTGATATCTAGCTAACAGACCGGTCTTAGGGGTCCCCCAAGCCCTCCACCACCCATATTACGGTCTCCTCCACGGAAGTTGACTGCTGAGGACCAAGAAATGTGGCGCCTCCCCCCAGTCGTGTCGAACTGGAAAAATCCGCGGGGTTTTACGGTACCACTAGACAAGCGATTGGCTGCGGATGGAAGAGGTCTACAGGACGTCACTATCAACGACAAGTTCGCCCAATTCTCCGAAGCCTTATTCATGGCCGATAGGCATGCTCGCGAAGAAGTCCGACAACGCGCTGCCATGCAGCAGCGACTCGCCGAGAAAGAGAAGGCCCAAAAAGAAGACAGTCTGCGGATGCTAGCCCAGAAGGCCCGAGAAGAACGCGCCGGTGCGTCCAGGCGGAGGAGATCCCGGGATTCACGTGATTCACGCGACTCACGGTCTCGTTCACGAAGTTATAGCTATTCAGACTCTGGGTCAGAAAGCGACGATTCATTAGTTCGGGAGAGAGAAAAGGCACGTGCAGAAAAGCGACAGGAGGAGGAGCGCAAACTGCGGCAGTCTCGGATGGGTACGGAGAGGCGAATACAAGTCATGGCCCGCGAACAAAATCGTGACATCTCAGAGAAGATCGCACTTGGCCTGGCGAAACCCACAGCGCAAGCAGAGTCGATGTACGACTCTCGACTTTTCAACCAAACGAGCGGGTTTGACAGTGGTATCAATGAAGACAACCCCTACGATAAGCCGCTCTTTGCAGCCCAGGATGCAATCAACAGCATCTACCGCCCGAGCCAGAATATGGAAGATTTCGACGATGAGGCGGCCGGTGATAGGGAAATGGCCAAGATCCAAAAGACAAGCCGCTTTGGTGAAGCTTTGGGTCGTGGTACATTTAAGGGAACGGCAGATGCAGAGGTGAGTTCTACTACGTCTCTACATATGATATAATGTTCGCTGACATGATAAACAAATAGGCCCGAGAAGGACCAGTCCAGTTTGAGCGCGATAACGCGGGCAACGACCCATTTCAGATGGATAAGTTCATGGCTGAAGTCGATCAAAGCTCTTCATCGAAAAGAGGATATGGGTTACAGGATGGCGAATCGAGGGAGCCTAAACGTGCAAGGGTAGATGAAGATGAAGATTGAGCAGCACTAGTCGAATGGTATGGGCTGGACTGAAAAGGGGAAGCATCACTGGCTTGATGAGATACGTTGGTAAAGACTTCTGGCCATTGTGATTGTATAATATACCCGGCCTGTCTTTTGTACATCAAATCCAACAGTAACAGCCCGTGCCATCAAGTTCATCTTCATGTTTTGGTGATAATCGAGCAAGATCGATCCGTGTAATTTAGTATATAATGGGGGCGCTTAACAGCAGCTAAGATGTATAAGCAGACCTTGCAATTTGCAATCGCGAAAACTCATTCATCACGACCCGACGAGAAACCGCTCTCCAGTCGAGAACATGTAGATATTTAGGCACCAGCCTGCCTTCCCCGGCTCGTTCGAGTAATCACTTCCTTCCCGATGCGACGCTAGGCCAGGACAGGCGTTGCGGCGATATGCACATCAACATGCAGCTTACCAACAGGGTCTGAACAGGGCTTGAAAAGATACCCAATCTACAGAAGTTTGAGTATGCTTGAGTTGAGCTGTCTGTTGCTCCAAGAGCGTTGACATAATAGCAGATACAGTGTGTCTTCAGCGAAATTCGCTTACTTCTCCTAATACCGCTGTTTGTCAGAGACTACGGAGTAAGTAGGATCAAGTTGTTTCGTGTCGTGGAAGTGGCTGTGTTCTGCAATGATGCCCCACCCAGATATGCATGTCAATTAAAGTTCTCGGCTACTAGTGTCAGCAGGTTGGGTAAATTGCAAGCATGTACGGAGGACGGCGACAGGAGTTCGCATCACCACATCCCCCTTCTTCTCAAACACCATCACGGCCATTCGATGGCTATATCTGGCTGCTGTACTCCGTACCTTACATATATCTTGAACGCGGATACCCGATGGAATGCGACACACCTATTAAATAAGAAACTTTTGCGTCATACTAGAGGTTGCACAAAACAACTTGAAATCACATATGATTGGCTTCGTCTCATCTTGATACCACGCTAATAGGTATTGAGATAAGTGCCAGGCACCTGCAGCACCAGTAACTGCCACAATTAATCGACGGACTTCTGAACGGACCACTGGAGAGGAGGTGTCCACGGGCTATCTCACGTTTTCCCCTCATTGATTCGATGGGTATTGTTCGGTTCGGCATGAAGCTGCGTTGGGTGCCCATAGGGCTGTATGTAGGTGCTTCGTCACCGACCGGCCCGCCTAGAAGCCCCTACCACACCACTCCACGCTACTTTCCACGCTCGCTAACGCAACATATCGTCTGGCAACGACCCTGCTGCGCCCCCATCATGCTCCTGCTGTAAATTCAGTCCGACGTGATTTGCTCCCGCCGACTTATCTATCTCGTATATCCCTTGTAGTCTGTCTCCCCTACGGATGACTCGACTTGGACAAAAGTGGGCAAAGGCCCCGACATTCACGGAGCTATGGCCCAACATCCGGTGTAGGCAGCGGTCTGTCATGTTCGTGAGCGCTTTACGCTGTAATAATAACCGACGCGGCTGGTGTAGCGCACAGTAACGGCACATTTTTGAACCTTGTTTCATACCAAACCCCGGGCTGGCCGCGTTGCTTGATAACCTTGATCGCACCAGAGTGTCTTGCTCGAGGTTGTTCTTGCCTGGCGAATGCCTGCTTGTGGCTAGTCTTAGCCCTGTAAACTTCTCGGGTCGTGCCCGGCTCTTTCTGCGAAGTCCTCCGGCCCTGCATCTAAGTAAGGTTAGCCATCAGGAAGGGCGTGGGTAAGAACAAGCGAGCTATGCATACAAATATGCCTGGAGATAATTCTCCGCCGTATCAGGAGCCGGCTGGACCTGCTCCCTCCTACGTCAGGGACACCGGCCGAGTCGAGTCGATCCCCAAACCAGCGCCTCAATTCCAGATAGAACGCAAGCCGGTACCCACGATGCGCATCACGAAGGACCAGTCCTGGCGCAGGCCCAGATACTGGCGCACGAGGACGTGGGTACTGCTTGGCCTTGCTATTGCCATTATCATCGTTATTGCTATTGTTGTGCCAGTTAAGGTTGTCCAGGCGAACCGATATCCCAGCTATTCGCAGCTCAACTATACATTAGTTGACGAATGTAAGACTCGATGCTGTCTAGCCCAGCTCGGGCAACAACGATCACTATGTATTTATCATAAATTGAGACTAACAAGAGAATGGTAGACTCCGGAACTTCTTTCTTCGACAACTTTGACTACTTTGAAGGCTATGATCCATCTAATGGATTTGTACACTATGTTCCCAAGGAGCATGCCACTCTGCTCGTATGAGTACATATTTCCTTGCGCCATATGTACTACGCCCATCACCCCTTTTATCTAACTGTTATTCATTAGAACCTCACTTACGCTTCCGAGAGTTCAGCTCTGTTAAAAGTTGACACAACTGTTGGCCCCGGCTCCAACCCTGATGCATCGACAGGTCGATTCTCAGTGCGCGTGGAGTCCAAGAGACAGTACGACCAAGGTCTCTTCATATTCGACGTGAAGCATACGCCTTACGGCTGTGGCACATGGCCGGCGCTGTGGCTCACCGACCAACACCACTGGCCCGACAATGGCGAAATCGACGTGATGGAGGCAGTGAACCAAGCTATTGGCGGTAACCGGATGACGCTGCATACGACGAATGGATGCTCGGTGGGCAGCGTCAAGCGAAAGATGACTGGACACTCAGTAGCCGGCAATTGCTAGTAAGCTTGGTCTTGTTCCTATACCTCCCATGTGATTTACCTCCAATATTCTCCAAAGAATATGATTCGGCCTTTCCCTATAAGTCATAATAACTTCTAACTCGGGACTCTACAGCAACGGAACCAACGACAACACGGGCTGTAGCGTCAGCGGCCCTGATAATACGTATGGCGAAAGTTTCAACGACGCCCAGGGCGGCCTCATGGCGATGGAGTGGCGCAATCAGGGCATTCGCATGTGGCAGTTTGGGCGGAACGCCATCCCCGCCGATATCACCGCCAAAACGCCGGATCCCAGTTCCTGGGGCGAGGCCGCCGCCGATTTTCCCGATACCAGCTGCAACATCGGGTCGCATTTCCGCAACCAGAGCATCATCGCTAATATCGATCTGTGCGGCCAATATGCTGGAGCTGTATACCCGAAGAGCGGATGTAAGTACCCTCGCGAGTTTCCTTAGACTGGTCGCAGCAAGTGCGAGGAGATACACTTCTAATCTTGGTGTTATGTGCAGGCCCGGGTGACTGCAAGGACTACGTCGCCAATAACCCGAGTGCCTTTGCAGATGCGTTCTGGGAATTCGGCGCTTTCCAGGTGTATCAAGTAAAGTAGGCCGCACGCATATTTAACTTCGACTATTGCTATCTTTGGACGCCACATATACGAGACACGGCACCGGATGGCTTTTATCTGTTAGCGCAACTAGGGAGCGGGAATTATGATGGGCGGCAATCTGTGCTAGAGAGTATGGAGTTAGGAGGTATATTCATATGAGGGCTCGGAGCGATCTAAGAAGGACTATATGCAGACAAGGGAAAAGATGCAGCGTACAATGGAATGGACAGCGTGCAAATATAGCTGATATATATTGCACGAAAGCTAGCTTGAATTCTGGTAGCTATGCGCAGTCTGTGATAATGATGTTCTTCATACAAAGGTTCTAGAATTCAGGCGAAATGAACCTGGTGTATGTGGTATGTCTATATACCATGTAGGTACCGCCGGTAGACTAGTCCCCAAGCCTGGGTCCGGCCGTGCCTCGCAATCGATCCCAAGTGGAGATGTCGTCATACCCTCTATGCCGTAGAACGCCGTGAAATGCTTGCAAAATCCCCATCCGTTGCGCCAGATGATACAAGGCCGGCCGATAAATCATCATCAATCGTACAAACCACGCACGCCTCAACACCCCTGCTCCTGTATCCATTTTCCGCAGTAGTAAATCGCTTTCTCTCTTTCTTTTCTTTCTCCTTCCGTTCTTTCGTTCTATTCGTCCTTCGGCTGTCTCATATAATAATCAATCGCCGTACTGAAAGCCGCGAAAGCCGCGCACCCGCTAGCGACGGCCGCGGGGCCGCCAGTGCGGCCGAGGATGCCACCGGTCAGGCAGCCGGCGGCGGCGCCGTTGGCGAGGTCGTTCTTGGCCCGCAGCCCTTCGATCCCGCACTCGATGCCGCTGAACATGAGGCCGATCTTCCCGAAATTCCGCGCCGTGCTCCACGCCCGCGAACCCATGTCCTTGAACCCTACCTGCAGCTGCTGCCGCATTGGTAGTTCGGCGATGGGTTTTGCGCCGCTGCCCGCGGCGCCGGGGGTGTGGTAGGGTGTGTCGTAGGACATCTATAGAGGGAGAGATGTATGCGTTAGTATGAGGTCGATGCTGTTGGGTGGGTGGGGATGGAGGTGGAGATGGAGATGTGGCAGGCGCGCAGGAGGTAGCGTTGCGAGGATGTCGGTTTCTGGGCGTAGATCTAGGGACCGACTGGCTGGAGAGGGCGGCGCTTTGAAGGAAGATCGAGCGAGGGAGAGGATTCACGTACAGAAGCCATGAACATGCCGAAAAGACCACCCATGCCAAAGCCCATCACGCCAGATATTACGGATTTGCCGAAACAGCTCTCCATCATCGCATTCATCTATAAGCCAACCGGATTAGCCAAATGTGTTGCGCCGGACGCTGTGCGGGGCAAAGGCGACGACGAACTGCTTTGATGTTCGGATCATTGGGGTCGTACGACCGCCCTCCTCCTGGAGGGCTGATTCCGCCTGGTAAACTGTTCATGATGTGTGCTGAATCCGGGGGTTGCGACGATGGGATTTCGGTAGGTAGCGAGCGGATGGGTTTGATTGCTGTATGTAAGCCGTAGTAGGTATTGCGATGATCGACTTGCGATAGATAAGATACTAGATCCCAGGCGATAATCTTTTTATTCTGCAATCTCTCACCGCCTAATTCTTGAATCGCATCCGTCGCGCCCAGGCCGAGGCCCAGGGCCTCGGTGGCGGGGCTGATCCACTAAATCTCCCTGCCAAAACTCATCTGAACTTTAAAGTATTCTAACCCCTGTCGCCTTCATCGCAGAAGTCTTGTCACGGTGAACGACGGTGTCAGCACCAATCAATTTCCATGGACCAAGTTCTTGACTCAGAACGGATATTTCCATTTCACATTATCTCTATGGGATAAGTAGATACTTACCCAGCTATACTACCAAGTGTAAAGGTACCTCTACTAACCGTGTATTTAGCTTTACGGACATAAGGTACCGCCTACAGTAGTTTCGTTACCAAGACCGGGACCGGCTCACGTCACTAGGGCGGTCAACTAAATTAAAAGACCTGCATAAACAGCTTCTGAGCACTGGCCAATGGCAACTGTCGATTAGTGACGGATAAAATTTATACCACCAGCATATTGCCTACGGCTTATCTTGAAATCTCGAGTCTTGACCGAGCCTTGCCGGTGTTTCCTCCTTAATTGCGTCCTAATACTTGGTCGTCTTAGCCTTTTCACTTCGTTTCTCATATATACACACTAGCCTTTTAATCATGGCAGACCTGCCCCCAGAGATCGGTGTCACTTTTGAGGCATTGGCTGCGCTCGAGAGAGACTTTGAGGATGTCGAGGCTGAGACGCGTGAGTATCCTGATATCTCATGGCTCAGATGGTGGACCGCTGCCAGTACTAAAAACTTTTCGCGGCGCTGAAACTTATCATCACACGTCGCAAAATTCTCACTAACACGTTCCTAGTCCGGCTGCAGCACACTCTAGGCAAGCCACTTTATAAGAAGAGAGAAGAGCTCGTGTCCAAGATCCCTAACTTCTGGCCCTTGGTACTCGAGCAAGCACCACCGGATCTTGACCAGTACATCCAGCCCAACGACTCGAATGTGCTCCTGCTCTCTCTCACTTCTGTCTCGGTTTCTCATTTTGAGATCGAAGATGGCGGCAAAGGCGACCCCCGCAGCATCTCTATCAAGCTGGAATTTGCCGGGAACGATTACTTCGAGGATAAGGTCCTCGAGAAGAAGTTCTGGCACCGCCGCTCCAGGAGTGGCTATTCAGGGCTTGTCAGCGAGCCTGTTCCCATCAAATGGAAGCCCGAAAAGGACCTGACACATGGCTTGGTCGACCTAGCTGTCAAGGTGTGGGAAGAAGACAAGAAGCAGGGTCGGGTCAATGGAGAGGGGAACGACAAGAAGAAAGTCAAGTCCGCGGACTGGACGAACGACCAAAAGGCTCTACGGCAGAAGATAGATGCGTATGGTCTAGGCGGCGTGTCATTCTTCTGCTGGTTCGGCTACCGTGGCCATTATGTATCTGCCGAGGAGAACGCCATTGCAGTTGAAGAGGACAAGAAGAAACGCGCGGACAGGGCTGAGGGTAAAGCTCCTGAGACGAAAGAGGCGGAAGAAGATGAAGACGAAGATGACGACGAGGACGACGAAGAGGATCCCTTCGCTCTCGAGATCTTTCCGGATGGTGACAACCTAGCCATCGCATTCGCTGAAGACATATGGCCAAACGCTATTAAGTATTTTGGTAAGCCCCGCAATCTTTTACATGGTATTCACAATAGCCGTTGCGGATTAGGTATTAACTCTTCATACAGTACAAGCACAAGAGGCAGATGCAATGAGCGACGCAGATTTCGAAGAGGATGATGGTGATGATATGGAGGAAATGATCGAAGACGACGACGATGATGATGATGAGGCGCCTCCTTTGAAGAGGGTAAAAGCGTAATTTCGATGCGGCAGGATGTACCATATGAATTGATTTCTATCTTTGTTTCTCTCTTCACTTAACGATCTTCTTCTTGGCGGCTGGCGTGGTATGCTTCAATTGGGAGGGTTAATGATTTGCGACGCCCATGTGGGTAGCGACGGCACTTACAGCTGGGGTGGTGCATCCGGAAATAGGTACTTAATTGCTTCACCAAGGATCTATTTGTAGGGTATGTATTCTCCACCCAAGCTCAGGCGCGAACCCCTGCATCACCCAACTCTCCACGCTTCGCTACGTCAAGTCTCCCGTGCTATGAATAACCAACCTATCCCTATGCACCATTGATCCGTTCAATACACCGTGATCCGAACACTTCAAGTTAGATAACCTACCACGGAGGAGCTGTACTAGCTTTGCTCGCTACTGTAGGTTACGTGTTCACCTTCGCCTAGTATTAGTGGCTTACAGTAGACAAAACCGGGTACGGACGTGGTGAGACCCTGTCTGATACTCGGCGGGTTTCAACCCCAAACACAAACACCACAGCTGCATAGCGCTGGCCAGTCCTTACGCGCGCATGCTAAGGAATAAGGCCACACAGAAATGAAGCGCCCAGCGTTGGTCGGCCTGAAGCTGAGCCTGCAGGCTTTTTCATCCCATGAGGAGTGTGCATTTGCACTGGGTCTCACATGGGATCACCTTCGAGATGTTTCTCGATCTCGAAATCTAACTCTTGTTTCTTGTTTCTCTCTTCTCTCTCGTCTGTGCTGTGTTGCTTCTAGACTAATTAGAGGCTTCACCTGTATGCTTCGCTTTTCTTGAGTTTCCTTGTGTCGATCACAATTGCAAATTGGTCTTCTTTCTTCGTTTCTTTCATTCTATTATTACTCTTCTTTACTGTACTCCTGGTTGAGTCGTTCTTTGTTATGGTCCAGGCGACACGCTCTTTTCTTGTCTAGGACTAAAATTCAGTTATCCGCGCGAGAACAGGAGATTCGACTGCGATTGCATAGACAAATGGTTTAATCGGTCATTTGAATTTTCATTTCAGATTCTCTTCTCGTCACGACGGCTTCGCATTCTTTCGCTGGTCCATAATTGCCGTTCTACGCAGCTAGAAGCTGTTTTCTATATCGGATTTTACAAAAATACACACAATGCAACGGGTAATACGGACGGCAAGCATCGTTAGCTTGCTAGTAGGTGCGGTGAATAGTATACAGATCGATTTTTCCAACGATGGTAAATAAAGCGTTATCTATCTCGACCAGCGGGTGCTAATTCGGCTTAGAATCGATCAAGCAAGGAGCAAGCACAGTAGCATATGGGCTGCTAAAATACTACACCGGCAACAACACCGGCGACACGCCGGGCAACCTACCAGATCCATACTTTTGTACGTACCATCATCTTGGTAGTTCTTTCAACGACTCACAATAATTTCAGGGTGGGAAGCCGGCGCAATGTTTGGAACCATGATTGACTACTGGTTTTATACGGGCGACGATTCATATGTCGACGTCACGACACAAGCAATGCTGCACCAGGCCGGCGATGATAGAGACTATATGCCCACCAACCAGACCCGGACGCTCGGAAACGACGACCAGGGATTCTGGGGAATGGCGGCCATGTCGGCGGCGGAAAACAACTTTCCTAACCCGCCCTCGGATCAACCTCAATGGCTAGCGTTAGCACAAGCAGTGTTCAATGAGTACGGTAAGTAGTATCTGCGAATGCCCTCCAATTCCGCCCAAGGCAAAAATGAATCAAAGCACTTTGTGTCTAGGTGGTAAACGAGAGAAACCGAAACCCCATGCCCGTCTCCTCTCCTTGCCAAGGCAGTGACCTCATGACTAACACCCGACATCATAGTCGGCCGCTGGGACCCAGCAACCTGCGGCGGGGGCCTGCGGTGGCAGATCTTCACGTTCAACAACGGGTACAACTACAAGAACAGCATCTCGAACGGATGCTTCTTCAACCTGGCGGCGCGGCTGGCGCGGTACACGGGGAACCAGACATACGCGGACTGGGCGGAGAAAGTATGGGACTGGATGGAGGACATCAAATTCATTGATAGCGACTTCAACGTGTACGACGGCGCCGGCGTCGAGGACGGCTGCAGCAAGATCAGCACGGCGCAGTGGACCTACAACGCCGGCATCTTCCTGCACGGCGCCGCCGTCATGTACAACGCGACCGAGGGAAATTCGACCTGGCAGCAGCGCACGCAGGGGCTCATGCAGCGCGCCGTGGCGCATTTCTTCAACGCGAACGGCAGCACTAACGGGGTCCCCATAGAACTGCCCTGCGAGCCGTTCAACCAGTGCGACGTCGACCAGCAGAGCTTCAAGGGGTATTTGATGCGGTGGATGGCGGGCAGCTCGCAGCTCGCCCCTTTCACCTTCGACACCTTAATGCCTCTTGTCCACTCGAGCGCCGAGGCCGCCGCCCTGCAGTGTTCCGGCTCGCCCCCCGCGGCGCAGTATCGCGGCGACCCGGGCACGGCCTGCGGCTTCAAGTGGACGCAGGGCGCGACCTTCGACGGCCTCGCCGGCGTCGGCCAGCAGATGAGCGCACTGTCCGCCATCCAGTATACCCTGGTGAAAAAAGCCGAAGTCGCTAAGGCGCCTGTGACGGCCGCGACTGGCGGCACGTCTGTTGGAAATGTGAACGCTGGCGCGTCCGCTGAGTCGAAACTCCCTGCCTTCAAGCCCGTCACGATGGGCGAGCGCGTGGCTGCGGGTTTTGCGACGACTGCCCTTTTGTTTAGCGTTATAGGGGGCAGTGTTTTTCTGATTAAGGAGTAGATGTCCTGCATTTTCTTTCCGGTGAAATTTAGAGAGCGCATTGTGATGGGTACGGACGCGTTGCATGCTTGCATTGATTGGTCTGCTTATGAAACGAACCGTGTGGGTTGGGTTAGATGTCACGACGACAACATGGTGGTGCATGGGCTGGCGTTCTGGCGTTTCGGAGAGCTTTGCGAGTTGCATTGCTTCATCATGATTTCAAGTGTTTAGCATTGGATATTATATCATGGCTAAAACTGTGTCATATAGATAGCAATTTCAAGCCGGACATAGGAATTGAGAGTACATTGATTGAGACAGTTGGTTTATATGCTTCCGTCTACTCTATTTTGTACATTGATATACAGCGCTCGTTTATGCCACGATTGGTGCCTCTTTTACATGGGTTTTTGAACCCCTATGTGGGCCGGGAGCTGGGGTCTTTTAGGTCGTAGTTTTTCATCCCCTTCGGCTCATGCAACAGTGGTATCGAGTCCGTGGGAAGCTATGGCGGGTAGGCGTGCCAGCACTCGGCCGTTGAACGAGATAAGAGGCTGCTCATCCAAGCCCCTAGCCCTTTTCTCGCACTCATGCTCATGCTCATGCTCATTCCTACTCTTACGCCGCCACGCCCTCCTTCTTCTCCCCATCCGTATTTTCCCCTTCCTCCCCCTCTCCTTCTTCTCCCTTCCCCTTCTTCTTCTTCACCTTCTTAACCGCGGGCCCCTGATAAAACAACCTCAACACCCCCCCAACATCGCCATCCATCTTCTTATACTCCACCGTCTTGGGCACATCCGCCACAATCTGCTGTATACTCTCCAACAACGCCCGACTCTCCTCAAGCGTAGCTTGCCTCGTATTCTTCTTCCGCGCAAGGAGAATCTCCACCCTCAACCCCTTCTTTAAAAAATCCTGCAAGCGTCGTGCTCGGTGCGCGAGGTCGTGGGGCGCAATAGCCCAATTGATCTCGAGGTTCTTGGTCTGCTTGGCCTGGCGCTTCTGCACCTCCTCGGCCGCCTCGAGGGCCGCCTGCTCCGCCGCGAGGTCCACGATCCGGCAGGTCGCTGCGAGGCGCCCCAATGCGTCCTCGGGGAGCGGATCGGGGGGCTCCGCGACCATTACTAGGCTCATCCCCTGCGCCAGCTCGGAAATCACCGCGTCACGCTGCCGCGGTGCGCCTAGGAGACCTTCGGAGTTCGGAAGTCGCACCCACGCGTACGGGATCTGCTCGTTGCGCAGCCGCTTCGCGTTCGCGGCTTTGGGGGGCGCTGCGCCTGGGGATTTGGAGAATTGCCGGAGAGATCGACATGTTGTGTGGAATTGCAATGCGGATGACGGCAGCGGTGTGGGGAGTCGGGCGGTAGAGCGTGGTGCGGAAGGTGTCTGGAAGAAGATAGTGCTGCTGCTGCTGTTGGCAGTCTTGCTTGTTGATGTGCTAGCGAGCTCGAGGAGCAGCACGCGATGCAGCGCCCGTGCGGGGGTGAGCAGGCATTTCGTATGTCTCATTCTTTCCGTCTTGTGTATTTCGAAGTATCCGGCCGCGGTAGAGAGATCTCGCTATGCATTCCTGCGCAGCAATGGGCGTTTCATACGGTAATACAGTTGCTGGCTTATGGATTGCGGGATGGAATAAATTTAGCGTAGAGATTTAATACTTTGCAGCTTGACGTAAACGTGGGGCTGGAGCTAGCTGATAGCTCGGGAACCAATCAGGTTGTGAGCTAGCGGGTGCCACTTAGAGCTGTAGGTGGGGCTTTGTCTGTTCCTGCTGCTGCTCTGCATATCAGTAAATTGATCTATCACACTCAACACGGGCTGTCTCTTTCACGGCATATCATTCAGCTGCCCATTCTACTGCTATTCTATACTTATTTACACAAGTCAAATATGCACCAAACTCTCATTCTCAAGCATCGGTGAAAAAGGCAAGCTTATTTCTCCATACTCGCATATAAAACCCATTCATCTCAACCAACCCCACCTCACCTCATATTACTCTACACACTCCCACAAAGAGCTCCCTCAAGCCCAAGCTCGAGCCCGAACTCAATAAAATGCCCCTCTTCACGCACCCCCTCCGGATCCTCTTCGCCACAGTCCAAAGCCTCTGCTTAGCACACGTAGTCTGGGCCTACGGAATCAGCATCGACGCCGGGTGGGGGCCATCGATGCTGCCTACATTCTTAGTCTTCAACGACTGGTTCGTGACGGACAAGCGGTTCCGGCGCGGGAGGGGGGTGCAGGTGGGGGATTGCGTCGTGTACTCGATCCCCGTCGAGCCTCCGGGCCAGGAAGGGGTCAAGCGCGTCTTGGGCATGCCGGGGGATTATGTTTTGTTGAACTCGCCGCCCATGAGCCCAGGGCGCGCCGCGTACGAGGGGATTGGGATTGGTCGGACGGCGGCTGGGACGGAGGATATGATTCAGGTTCCCAAGGGGCACTGTTACGTCGTCGGTGACAATTTGCCCTGGTCCCGCGATAGTCGTGACTTCGGCCCTATACCCATGGCCCTGATCAAAGGAAAGGTCGTTGCCAAAGGGTCCCTCGACGGCTTTAACTTTATGAATTGGTTCACATCACTTCCAAGTGGGCTACAAAAAGCTCCAGACGCACCAGGTCCGAGTCTACCGACCAACAGTCCGCAACAAGATACCGAAGTCAAATAATGTATGATTAGTAGTAATTTATACGATGGCCGCCATTCTATGCGGGTAAGGGTTGCTACTTTACTACGGGGAGTTTATGCATACAAGTCAAGGAGTTACCGGATATCATCTTTGGAAACAGGCATCTAATTACAAATGTGTAAGGTATTGTATCAGAAGTCCTCATGCCGCAAGAAGCGGGAGAAGAAACAAGCAATTCCCGGCAAGAAATCTACCGCATCCTCAGATACGTGCTTTCTTGTCAACATCTTCATTAAGCCACTCCGCTCACCACCTACATACTGGCCCCGGGAACTCTTTTCACAAAACGCCAAGTCCGCAGTGTGGACCACCCAATGCAGATATGCAGCCGCGTCAGAAATCTTGGAACTCGACTCCTACAAAGCCATTGCTACACACGCACAGGCTTAAACATACTACGCCCACAACGCCCTGACCACCCATGTCCGCTTGGGATGCTGTGAGTAACCTAAATATAATGACGCAAGAAAATTTCGATATCGAGATGGGGAGTGCTCTCGCCACCCGCTTCTTCCTCATCCTTCGATATGTGCCTTAGACGTGCTCTGGCCGAGAAGCTCCAAGCAACGCTGGGCGAGGTTGATAACCTCACCTTCGTCGTCCTCGTCAAACTCGTTTTCTGACTCGATTTGTCGATTTGAGATTTGTTTTATCATGTCAACAATCTCCTCCGATTTGCCGATCAGGCCAATTAAGCCCTTGTCTTCGGATTCGAGCAGTTGTAGTAACGTCCAGATAGCAATGTGTTGGAATGTAGCATCGCCGCTAGCAAGAAACCGGCTCAGATACCCATGGATACCACCTCTGGGCTCCGCCCAATTTTCGCAAAAGATTGAATAGTTTCCGACTGCGACAGACGTTAGTATCCCAAACGCTCTAAGCAATGATCGGAACATTTATTTACCTTTGGAAGACAAGTTGCCCAAGGCAGCGGCACTATTCCCCTGCACCTCGATGCTAGGGGAGTGTGTGAGGGGGATCAAGACATCGAATACCCCTAGATTCAAGAGGTGTACCTTCAATTCGTCCGCTAACGCCAATACAGCAATGGCTGCCGTCATTTCTGATTGGACAGTTATAGGAACGTCGAGAACGAGTTGCTTGCATTTTTGAACAGCACCGGCTTCTAATACCAAAGATTTGTTCCGGTCAGAGCTAGCGGCCAAGTTCCGAAGGGTCGATATGGCATGGCACTGGATTTCTTCGTGTTCTGTTGACCCGAGAAGGTCTACCAAAGGTTTTAGGAACCCAGCTTCTATGATGGGCGATTCGTTCATAGGGTGGATGGAAATGTTGCGGATACAAGCGACAGCCGAGAGAATTAGAGGAAGGTATGATGACTGCAGCAGATGTAGAAGAGGGCCGAGGCCTTGAGCCCGAACAATATCGAGCTGATACTTTTCGTCCGAGGCCAAATTTCGCAATGCCAAAGCAGCTTGACATTGTACCTTAGGAGAGGAGGAGCCCATCAAGCTAACCAAGTACTGAACAAGCTTCGGTTCAGAAGTAGCCAACTTCTTTCGGTTATTGGCGTCTACCGCAATATTGCTAAGTGCCGTTGTGCAGTAATACTGGACATCAACATCGGGAGACGTGAGCAGCTGCACGAGCACCGGAATAGAGCCAGCATTGACAAGTTGTATACGGTTTTCATCTTTGATACTTGTTAGATCATATTATTAGGGGGAAAATGCAGGCATGTCCTACCTGAATGGGTCATGTTGAGCAGTGCGCCGGTAGCATTCCGCTGGACCCTCATGTCCCGTGATTTGGCGAGCCGTGTTAGTGGACCAAGTGCCCCAGATCGTGCAATCTTCGCTTTGTTGTCCTCATGCGTCGCCAAGTTGGTGATACAGCCCACAGCATTACATTGCACTTCCACACTGTGGGAGAGCATTTGCCGGATGAGGGGTGATAAGCCACCAAGCTGAACGATTAGGACCTTATTCTCGGCTTGATAGTAGAGTCAGTCAAGATGTCCATGAGGCAATAGTTCGAGCTTATACGTACTATTAACGGCCAAGTTTCCTAAGGCAGCACTAGCAGCTCGTTGTACTTCGATGTCGGGACTCTGCAGTAAGAATAGGATAGGTTCGAGGGTGTCTCGATCGACTTCGCGTACATCTTTAAGCTAGTCAGATACCCTGATGGATGATTTGGAAACAGGCCGTGAGGTCTGCGTGCAACACAGTTCGCATCTCGGCCACAGCTTCGACAGGCAGCTTACCTCGTTCGGTGATCTCAGCGAATGTAAGGCTGGCGCTCCGTTGTAGGTCGATATTCTCAGAATACACGAGCGTACTCAGAGCACGAAGCGGTTCACCAGAAAAGAAATCGGTTTCGCCGCGCTACCATACAGTCAGTTCCATCGTATTGCGAAGGCTGTCCCAGCAGAGCGGCACACTCACATGCTCGAGATACTGGAGCAGATCCGCAACGGCCTCTCGCTCACTATCGGCCAACACAGGCTCGTATAGCCCATCGCGGGACTTGCCTAGTTTCACTCAGCAACCGTCGTTTGAAGAATCATAGATTATGAAGCGGATGAATACCTACCTCCGCAACACGACTGGCAAGCACCCATCGTGATGGGTAGGATTATTTGATAACAATTGCCGGTTATAAACACGATGTCGACCGATGGATATCTTCAGAGGCGGTTGACGAATGAAGGATTTTCGGCAGAAGACGATACGATTCGCTGGTAACGGGTCCTAGAGGTAGCGAACGATGGACAAGACTAGGTTGGCAAGCGATACGATCGGGGAGTGGAAGAACGATGAGAGCCGGTCGTTGGAAGTAGCGAGGCGCGGCGTCGAATGAGAGACGAGGTCGGAACGATGAGGAAACTGGGACGTGGTCTGTATCGACGTCGGTACGGGAAGGACCGGTCTTGATGCTGATGGACGTGATGAGCGTTCTGGGGCCAGGCCGTCGCAGCAGATGGGTGGAGCTTGCAGCAGCGTTAGTGCGCCTGTCGCGGCTGATTCCGCGTCACCAGCTGGGCGAGAGCAGGTGCGAGAAACCTCGACGGCAGCCACAGCGGCAACGGCAATAGCGACGATGACGGTGGTTGTTGGGTATGAACAGAAGCATAAGCAACAACTACCTACAGCTTAATAACCCGCTGCTTACGTGCTGCCACCGCTGTCCACGAGACGGTTCCAAGCTCGGTCCAGGATCAGTCGAGGGAAATATGCAGGGCTGTGGAAGCAGATATCTACACTAGTATTATAGTAGTAGCTGAGCCTGCAAGCTTTGACCTAGGGTGCCCCGGGCAGGCCTATGTACATGACAGTGACAGGACCAGGTAGGGCAAGCGAGTGGGACGCTCGAAAGTTGGAACTGGCGACAGCGATGTATGGACAGAAGGAGTGATTTTATTCGAGATATGTCGACCGGACCATGAGTGACTCGTCTTGGGTGCTGGACGGGTCACGGGCTCAGCGCCGCTTTGCTGGTGAGCACCTCCAGGCACTGGTGCAATAGGTGGCGGAGATACCAGTAGCAAGAAGCTTGGGAAGCCTGACCAGAAGCCTATAGGCTATGTGCTAAGTCAACCTGAAGTATACGCATTGGAGGGAGGTTGGGAGACAGGGGGGAGGTTGCTGTGGGTACGACCCTAAGGTTAGAGTACTTACACAGATATGGGGATTCGTAACCAGGCGATGTACACAGGAACCTAGCTGCTAATGCGCAGGTGGGTACGAAGCATGCAAGTTCGACTTTGAGTGGGCAAAAGTATACATCATTCTCTATGCTCACTTCTTCTCTTTAACAGGTACCTATTGCCATCCTTCTAAGTATGTATGACGCCGGCACTTCTGTTGCCTCTGCATCAATCAGCTGCCGCGAGATGAGACGCCGGGCGGGCCCCTAGCTCGCAAGAAGGTCCTGATTTGTTATCTCGTCCACCAATAGTTTAACTATTGAAGTTGGTGATAGGACCTAGCCACACTTGATAGCCACATGGTAACCCTGATATCTCTATCTTAAAGACCGTATCTCAACTGAGGATAGAAAGCTTTCGGCGATACAAAAAAAAAAACTGTTAATTCACATCATTAATTGTTTTTTGTGCATGCGCCATGGATAGCTCGACATCCATCTTGGGTGGGTAGGTTGTCAGAGGTTACCTCCGTACAATACCTAGCTAACATGTGAGAGGCATTGCGAAAGCGCTCTACAATGAGTATAAACTGTTGCCTTCCGTCTGACTCAATATCATGCCGGGCGTCCAAGCCCCCATCCTTTTGCAAATTGCCATCCAAGGACAGATGATCATAGCTCCTTGCTTTTCATCATGAATTTCTCCCCCAGGCCTTGACATACTAGATGCATGGTGGCCAGATATTTCGTGCAAGCCCAGCAGCCGATAAGAGTAACTCGCATCGATAGACTCCGACAAACGTTTTGTTCACCCCCTTTTCCGCCTATGTATAAAACGGCGCGCCTATCAGCTTCCCAGAACTACATATTGCATGGAAGATAGACCTCCCTTTCCTGCAACACAGCAGAGTTGCGGTCCGACCCGTGTGAGTGGAATGATATGATTAACCCGAAGCCCGATATTTAACAGCATACAGTACCGAATACTGTCTATATCTGTGGCGATTTCAGCACTGACTTGAAGCTCAATCAGGCAGTTAGAGAGATCGGGCTTTGTGGGATCAACCACAAGTGCACACCCTTTCTTAGGTATGCAGCGTCAATGTTCCCACTCGTGTTTTTGTTGCGACTCCCCACCATCACAAGATACGAGATCGACGGAGTGAACTAGAACAAAAAATTATGGAAATCGCCTGGTTTTCATAGCTACCAGGCTTGTCCTGGCAAATCGGCTCACCAGCCGGCCATTTGTCTTGAACTGTTTGTAGCGAACTCTACGGATATACAAATACTCTAACCTTAGATCAAAGCTCAATTATTGAAATTAAACTACTTCGTAGTCGGATTTATAGACTTCGTATACGCACACAACAATTGAACACCTGTTTGTTTTCGCCCGCCCTACTCTGTACCGTCAACATATGCGGCCATGTTCTTGTTTTCTTGCTTTGACACGACTGATCAGTTGATGCTTCCATGAGGAGTAAGAGATAATTCGTATTAACTAGTTTCCATACACTTCGGCTAAGTTTAAGCAAACTGATAAACATGCATAACCGTGCATTCGCCCCAAATGCCTCTAGTTCACTTTCGACACTTTGCATGAATGATGCATGAAATACGGTATGAGATCTAGAACCGTAATCGCCGTGTCCAGACGTTGCCGCCCCAAATCCGACGATCTGGGCATTGGCCTAACCGTGTGAAAATGTGAGCTTTGTAAGTATACTGTAAGTTTGCACTGTACCCACATAATGATGGAACTTGTATTGATGATGACTTCAAAGAAACGCCGGCTTCTTGGCCGACGACATTCATGAATAACAGAATTTATCTACCAACTGCATAGCAACTCGACATATAGATATTGAGATCTCATTATATTGTTCTATGATACAAGGCTACCGGCTGCATTTATTTCCTTCAGTCAAAAAGACTTCGTCTCCTCTTCCTGTTTATTGGTCAAAGCAGAGCAGAAATTCATCTTACTATCGCCATCCTAATAGCGCATAATGTCATTTTTGAACAAGCTTAAAGACAAGGCAGAGGAGTTAAATAGGAAGCATAATCTACTACCTATTGGCCAAAACGCATCGTCACAGCACGGCTACGGCGCTCATCAGTCTCACAATCAACAACAGTATTACCCTGGCCAAAACCCATATCCATACCAACCCCAACCTCAGGGGCAATGGCCACAGCAGCCGCCACCGCCGGGATACTGGCAACAATCTCCAGCTCCTCCTCCTCCAGGACAGCACTGGCAGCAGCCGCCCACGTCTCCTCATCCTCAGCCTCCTCAGCCAAATTACAGCACCCGGCCCGGCGGGCCACCACCTCCCATCCCATCACACTCCCGACCACCCGCCAGCCCGTCTGCGTCCGCGGCGCCTCCTAGCGGATCAGGCGTATACTGGCGGCCGAATTTCAGCCCCTCGGTCCCAGTATCCCAAGAATTCGAGCACAAGCAAGGCCACGGGGATCCATGGGGATGGGGCAACAACGAGCTACAGAACTACACATCCTCACCCACGAACAGCTTCCACACGTCCGACGGCAAGCTCGTCTTACAAGCCGTATCGCAGCCAGGGCACGCGGACCCGGAGGCGCGGTACACGTCCGCGCGACTGGTGACTCGCACGACGCTGGGCCGCGGCGACGGGTGCTTAACGGCGTGGCTCGAGCTGCCGTGCGCAAAGGGGATATGGCCGGCCTTCTGGTGTCTGCCGCGCGAGCCGTTCGTCTGGCCGCATGAGGGCGAGGTCGATATCGCCGAGACCTGGAACGGCGACTGCGAGAACCACTCTTGTCTGCATTGGGGGTTTTACAACGCCGAGGACGCGCAGAAACATCTCGTTCGCGGCACAAGGATCCCAGATATGGCGCGCCGGCCTGTGCGGTTTGATTTTGCGTGGCAGTGTAGTGGTACGGGGGTGAGGGGGGATGGGAAGTCCGAGGGCGGCGGTAGGCTCATCTGGTATGTGGATGGAAGACCGGTGATGAAGAATCGTATGCCGCCTGGTACGAGGCCGATTGAGGACTATACTGTCTTGCTGAATATCGCCATGGGTGGGAATGTTTGTCAGGGAAATACCCCTGCGGAAGGTACGTATGCTATGGTTGTGCATAGTCTACAGATGAGCGATGCACCGGAAGGGGGGTGGGTGAGGTTTGATCATGATTGGCAATATTGCGTTGATGGCGTACCTGGATAACGCAGTCCAAGACGACTTACATAGAACATGATATCTTTTATATAAGTGCCATCGTGATTTATATGCACGGAACATCTTTGCAGCATTGGCAAATCAGTTTCAGTTCACGTAGACCATGGGTTCCATTACTACCATCGACGCCAACAATATGAAGCCCACGTCTACTAGGTATCCCAAATTCAAGCCGACCGCTACCCGCCCAACTCAGCTCCGATCGGATCTTCGTCCTTGAATTAGGATTTATTCCCTTCCTTTGTCCCCACGCAGGTAGATTTCCCTAGCATGGATGAGGCCTTGCGCCTGTCTTCAAAAGAGCGAGACAACCACCCGCAGTATGGACCGGCTGCGATATCGGCGCCTCCTACAAGGTGCCACCCTCCGCGTATATATCGAATTGCAGCCACGCTGTGTAGCATAAATACCAGGCTTTGACTCGGGGAAATCTTCTAAATTTCTTTTTGTCTCCAGAACGCGTGTCTCTGCAGAAGGTGAATAGTTGAAAACAAAATCCTTTTCTGCTATAAGTTATCTCGATCAGCTCAACCCAAACTTATCCCCACTCGTCCTCGAACGAAGCAATGCCAGAGCAGTATGCATTTCCAACCCTTTCATTTCGTGCTCTGAATAAGACTAAGCTTTCGCATTCCCTACCAACAAGTTATTGTTTACTAGAAACTCA
Source organism: Nemania sp. FL0916 (assembly GCA_022578715.1). NCBI lineage: Eukaryota > Fungi > Ascomycota > Sordariomycetes > Xylariales > Xylariaceae > Nemania > Nemania sp. FL0916. The sequence continues at coordinate 92,053 of MU390292.1, forward strand.
GATATCTAATACTTTAACTGTTGCAGAGCTGTTTACACCCACGGGCATCATGCCTCGGTAGTGAATTCGCACGCGCGACGGACAGCTGCGAACTCGGCGGCCTTCCTCCTCCCCCATATAAAGCCACACTACCGCATCCTTGACGTCGGTTGCGGGCCGGGGTCAATCACTATTGACCGTAAGTACATCTCGGTGCCCTTTCATACCTTACCTTACCGGCCGAAGTACAAGCATATTTACAACAACGGTAGCTAACGCATACTTACCATTCCAGTGGCGCAGCTTGTACCGCAAGGCTCAGTAGTGGGCATCGACGCAGTCGAAGCCGTGCTCGCGCAGGCGCGCGATCTCGCCCGCGCCCGCGGCATCGAGGAGGGAGGGAACCTAACATTCCAGCAGCACGACGCGAACGAGCTACCCTTCAGCGACGGGGAGTTCGACGTGGTCTTCTGCCACCAAGTGCTGCACCACGTGCACTCTCCAGTCTCCATCCTCAAAGAAATGCGGCGAGTAGCGCGCAAGGGGGGTTTCGTCGCGGCCCGCGAAGTCGACTACGGCGCCGTGGCCTGGTATCCGGAGCTCCCCGGCGTGCAAGCGTGGGAGGACGTGCACATGCAGATCTTCAAAGCGAATGGCGCGCAGCCGCGCGCGGGGAGGTACGTGAAGGCGTGGGCCAAGGAGGCAGGCTTTGATGCTGGAGATATTACGTTCTCGTGGGATTCGTGGAATTACGAGGGCGCGCAGGCGGTTACTTGGGCTGAGTCCTGGGCTGAGAGAAGCTTGCGCTCGTCGTATGCCACTACGGCTCTGGCGAAGGGGTTTGCGACTCAGGAGGAGCTTGAGGACGTTTCGGATACTTGGAGGGAATGGGGCGATTACGAGGGCGCGTTCATTGTTATTCCGAATGGGGAGATCTTGTGTCGTGTGCGCTAGGCGCATTGGGGGATACGATGATGCTAATGATACATATCGATGATATACAGTAAAACACGAAGTATCTACCAAGTATAAATAAATCTAATTCCTATGTACAATCTAAGAAGTTTTCCTTATACCAAAATCACAGATCATACTTGATCAACATCAAATGTCCCCTTTACGTAGGCTGCTTGAAGTTAGGTCCGCATCATACGCAGTTGTCAGTCCCATTGCCGGCACGAAGTGGATATCGAATGCCAGTATCCAGGTTTCAGAACCGCACCCTAGTTCTCTTAAGAGAAGTGCGGAAGAGCTTCACTGCTAGCGCCGGGATATGAGAAGCGGCTTCCCGTGCTGATGCGTCAAACTGAAGTCATCTATTGTGACATTTGACGGCCGAGTAAATCTACATAATTACTTCTGAAGCTACCACATCATACGTCGCTCCAACAGCTCAGGCTTGCGAATATATTCTGAACGAGAAAATGAGTTGATTTAGTTAGATGCAGCCCCGCGATTATCTAGTGGAAGCCAAGACGGCCGGCATGCATTCCCCAGAGCCAAGATCACCAAGCCTCATCTACCAAGCACCTATATGCATCAACGCTTATAGCTTCCCGTCCTGTGTAGGCTGTCCTGGACAGATATTATAGCTCCAATATATATGGGTTGCGCGTCAGTATATTGGGCTAGTCCCTATCACTTGCTGATTCCTTTCATGGTAGAGGCAATTGCTTCTCCATTTGCTCTTACAGCTCATACATTAGACAGACTAATGAGGATTTGCGTGCCTTGAAATTATATTGACTCTACTTAGACATATAATTGTCAAAGATATGTTCTTAATAAACCGCCTCAAATACTATTAGTGTATCCCAACAAGTTGCTACTCCCACTACTAAAAAGATTCCGTTCGTGTTCGTAATCTTGCAGCGATTTGGATAGCTTTTCAAGACCTTGGTTTAGACCAAATGGTGTACTTCCACGAAGGAAAGCGTCGGAGGATTGCCTTAGTCTATATGATTTGTAAATAGGTACGTCCAAGGCAAGCATCCTTGATCATAAATGTCACCACAGATTCAATGTTGCTTTAAAAGACCCGCATTGGATGCTGTTTGGGCCGGATGAGCAATCTATGACTCGGCGAAATGAACGTGAAATCGTAGACATTCCTATTTCTCGGTCGGCCGGTGCCGGGAGGGAAGGCAAACTCGTAGTCTGCAAGTAACTTTACCAACACAATCTTGATGATGCAGCTGGCGAAGTGGCGTCCGGGGCATGCCGACTTCCCATAGCCCCAGCTGAGCGCCGTCGGCGTGGGGCTCGAGAACTGATATGCCCTCGCCATCGCATGTTCCTCCTTCCGTCCGCTCTGAAGTTGGCTCTTCATGGCGCGGAAGCGCCGGAGACCGTCGTATTTCCCGGGATTGGGCGTGTGTGCAGGGTCGTTCTCGATGGCGAAGGTCGCCATGCAGGCATACGTTCCGGCAGCTACGTAGGTGCCGTCCTGGAAGGTGTGCGGCTGCTTAAATAGCCGTTTCATCCCAAGTGCGGCGGGAGGCGACAATCTCTGCGACTCGCACAGTACGCTATCTAAGCGGTAGAGCCTCTCGTATGGCATATCTTTCCAGCCGCGATCCATCTCATCGGCAATCTCAGCGATCAGTTGGTTCGTTAGTTCAGGGCCGGCTGCGACCAGGTCATACAATACACTGAGGATCCGAAACAGGCCGTTATGGACAGATGCTAAGACGAGAAGTACCAGATTATGGGAGATGATGTCGACGTTGCGGTCATTCGCCTGCGCCTGGCCGCATAGCCATCGAAGGACGTTCAGATCATCTACATGATCATCCCGGGGCTCCCAGGCCCCCGCGTCATGACGTTGTATCAGACGTTCAATCTCGGGTCCGAGGATTTGTCTCGCGGTCCGAAAACATGCTCTCGTTCTCCAGTACGAAGGCACAAAGGGATAGACGATCTTCTGCATCCAACGAGGGAACATGTGTAGTACCATAGAGGTAAGAAATACTTGAAGCGTTCAAGTCAGACGAGGGACCTGCAGCAACCGAATTTGTTCACTTACCATCTTCCGTGAATTTCGCCGAGAGATCCAACCAGGCTGGGTCGTCTCGTAGATTCGATCCAACGAGGATGTCAGCCGCAAGGCTGGCGGAAACATGCTTCAAGAGGAAGAATGGCCTCACCTCAGTCCACTCTCCAACTCGTGCAGGGAAATGAGCATCGAAGGCGTCGTTCGCCGACTGTTCCAGGCGAGGAATGAGCAGCGGAAGCTTGGGCGTCAGCCTACGCTGGATAATGATGTTCTGGAGCCGATTCTCCACAATCAGGTCCAGCCCGGTGAACGGCCCCGCGAGATCAATCGACAGGGCCGCCTGTCCGCTGGCGATGGTTTCCGGGAGCGAGACGAGCTCTTCCAAGACAGTGTGAGGCAAGATAAGCACGCTCCCTTCATATCTTAGGAGCTGAAACGCCCGTTTTTGGAACTGGGCGTATGTTAGAACGACGTAACACGCCAACCATGAAGGCACAGTCAAACTTGGTGATATGAGAGGATTGGAAGATGGTGGGTATCTAAACTACTCACCGCGTTGTACCCGGTCTGCGTGTGGATCGCTGCTTTGAAAAGGTACAGTACATTGTGCACGAACATAGGCATGAAACTGACTGAGCTGCCTACGAGAGGGCACTTAGGATTGGCCTGGGCAATTCTCTGGGCCAAGACTGAGTCAATAATAAGATATGCGAGAATGAAGCTCAGTAGGAGGGCTCCTAGGGGGTGCGATAGGAACGATTCGGCCCCGTCCATGATAGTGTTTGGATCTCAGGGGTTGAAAGGTGATGCAACTAGACAACGAAGAATGAATGGATGGCCAAGGAATCAAGCTCCCAAATATTTCGGTTAGAAGGGCCGGGGCGTTCATATTATCATTTATAGGAGTTCATGTATGGTGAAGCGTGCTTATAGAGAGTACAGGCCAATGCTCAATGCACAGTGGTATTGTGACCGCCCTACGCCAATCCGATCGGGTGCTTTTCACCTGCGCTGCAACCATGGCGGGGCAGGTGGCCACGAGCAGGTTAGGGATACTAGGTCAACAACTTCTTTTATTCTCATTATGTTGGAGTACAATAAGACTATGGCGGCGAAAGAGAAGAGGGCTTTGAAGAACGATGTAAAGTATCAAAGTACCGGTAGGTCATAAGATAGCCACAAGCTTGAGCATGACGACGAAGACGGTAAAAAGAAGACCAGCGAATCACGGTGCCTAAATACTAAGACAGTGCAGATGCGCAGGGTTTCAAACGGTGGCTAATACATCACCCCGACCCCAACGGTGCTTCGGGGTTGGCAAGACAAAGGAAATATCAGCGTTTTCTTCTGCTTGGATTGATCCTAATCCAGTTTCTCTTCCATTCCCCAACCGCCTCTATTCATTCCATCCCATCCATACCACATCTCGACCACCATGGCCTCGACCTTCGACTTCGTCATCGTGGGTGGCGGGACGGCCGGCCTCGTCCTTGCCGCTCGGCTCAGCCAGGTTCCCTCGGTGCAAGTTCTTGTCATCGAGGCCGGCCAGGATCTGACGGCAGATCCGCGCGTCAACATGCCAGCCATGAGCCAGTCCTTGCACGGCACGCCGGCCAACTGGCGCCTGCAGACAGCCCCCCAGGTGCGTGCATAAGCCAATACCTCCTCTCGAAACTCTCGCCCGTCTATGTACGCCATCAGCTATCCTGACTGGCCGGGGCCGGGTGCTAGGAATCCCTACATGGCCGTCAACTCAACGTGTACGGCGGTTGCCTGCTCGGCGGCTCCAGCGCGATCAACACCTTTGTCTTCCTCCCGCCCTCCAAGAACCACGTCGAGGCCTGGTCTGCCCTGGGCAATCCAAGCTGGAGCTGGCCGCGCTTTTCCGCTTCCATGGCGAGCGCCTACTCGGCGCACGACACGCCGTGGGGGTCTTTGGGCCGCGGGCCGCTACAAGTCAGCTTCGCCGCCGAGGACACGCGGTGGCCGGCCGTCTGGCGCGAGACTGTTTCCAACCTAGGCTTCCCGGCCTCCATGGACCCGCTCTCTGGTGAGATTTGCGGCGCCCATAAGGACCCGGAGACAGTGCATGCCATCGAGAAGCTGCGGAGCTACGCCGCCTCCGCCTATCTGCAGCCGGCGAGGTCACGCGGCAACCTGACCGTCTGGACCGACACCTGCGTGGAGAAGATCCTATTCGACAGAGACAGCAGCGGCAACGGCGAGCCCGTGGCCGTCGGCGTACAGTATGTGAAAGGCGCTACCAGAGGCACCGTGACAGCCCACAGGGAGGTGATCCTAAGCGCCGGCGCGATCCGCAGCCCCCAGGTTCTGGAGCTGTCGGGCGTGGGTGACCCCGAGCTTCTGCGGCAGTTAGGGATCGACGTCGTTGTGGACAACGCACACGTTGGCGAAAACCTCCAGAACCACCTCTACGTGGCCTTGGCAGCCCAGGTCATAGCACGGGACGGATTCGAAACTCTTGATGGGTTGCTCCAAGGCGATACAGCGGCTCTCGCCGCAGCGCAGGACGCGCTCGCTAGGGGTAGGGGCCCTCTGACGGGCATCAACACGAGTGGCTCGGCACAGATGCCCCTCCCTTTCTTCTCCTCCTCGGCAGCCGGGAAGCGGCAACTTGATCGTCTTCTCAGCGGATCAAGTGGTGGTGCCGGTGGACAAGGACAAGGGCAAGGCAAAGAAGAAGAAGTAGAAAAAGGCCCGGCCACAAGCAAGGCGATGCCGGCGTTCATCGAAGCCCACAAAGCCTTCGTGGGCTCGGTCCTCGCCTCATCAACTGAAGCCTCGGCCTTCTACTCCATGTTCCCGGGGTACATGGCCTTTGACGGAAAAGGCAACGCGCTTCCGCATCCAGGCGACGGCCTCTATGTGACCTTCGCCGTGCAACTCGCACACCCTCTATCGCGGGGCTCGACGCACATCACCACTGCTACATCACCATCGTCATCATCATCGTCGTCGTCCGCGGCTGGCATCCAGGTCGACCCCCGATACCTCTCGCACACAGCCGACGTAGAAGTGCTAGCGCGCCACATCCAGCAGCTCGTTCAGCAGGTGAAGACGACGGAGCCGCTAGCCAGCCTGTTCGTGGCCGGCGGAAAGACGTCGCCACACTCACACGAGGATCTCGAGGATCTCGAGGGCGCCAAGAAATTCGTCCGTGAGGCATGCATGGGCGCCTACCACTTCACGGGCACGTGCTCACAGATGCCGCGGGACATGGGGGGCGTGGTGGATGACGAGGGGCGCGTCTACGGCTGCAGGAACCTGCGCGTCTGCGATCTGAGCATCGTGCCCATCGTGCCCCGCTGTAACACCCAGGCTACGGCCTATGGGCTAGCAGAGCATATGGCGCGGATGATCGTGCCTGGCCTCGACGCGGAGTAGCGACGGGTAGTACGGCGAGGAGAACGGATGGCTTTAGTGGAGGAAGCAAAAAATCAAGCCCCTGTTTAAGCGTGAGCAAGGGCGAGGAAAATCGTGTTTATCAAGCTACGGCAGAAGCAGCCCCTGAATGGTAACAATTAGTCCTCGTAAAGCAAAGTTTACGAAGCAAATAATCTGCCGCGCGTGAAAACCCATAGATGACAGTAGTGAGATATTAAACAGGACGTGCATGTTAAAACAGTGTCGGTGGGTCATTACTATAACAGTAATAAAACGCAATTTGTGGACTTGGCGTGACTTTTCTAGACCGACTATCCCTTTAATGTCGGTTAGCGCACCGTGACTTCTGTAAAGCCTTAGCGGACCCATTTTTCTTTACAAGTAGTAACAACATCACCAGTACAGGAATTGTTTATATCTTAAATTTTAATTACTTGTAAATAACTCGATCGGATTAACACTTTAATTAAAACAAACTATATAGTTTAAAAACGCGTAGTTTATTATATCTTATAACTAATTTAAATTACGTAAATTTGTTGTATTATAATAACGCGACGTGCTGTAAAAACGACTGCAGATAGTACTACTTCCGAACCCAATGTAAAAGTGTAATATAACACTTTATAATAATAACTATTATAGCTACATATAACATGGGGCAAATTAAGTAGGGGAGCAAGTATCTCAAATTCATGGCATTTTATTAGCCCCAGCACCCTGTCTAATACCCTACAAAAGTCGCAGTACAGCAATCGACATTAAAAGGATACCTTAAGTACCTAAAATAAGCATTATTTTAGACCGTTCCCAATTCAAACCCTATTCCCAATCCGACCCGGATTCAATTGTAACCATCGCCTAGCCCTCCCCGAGTACTTGTACATCTAGGTTTCACGTGCGACCTCCGATCAAACAGCTCGGCGCGTATGAACAAGACCTCGGCGAGGGTTCGCTTATTTCGACTTTCAACAGTTCAACCTTCCGCCGCACATCTGGCTACCGCGACCTAATAAAAACGTCGCGTTTTAGTCTAGTACAAACGCCGTAAAACGTGTACGCGCGTTTAAAAATAATGTTCTGAGAGTGTTGAGGCGGAACTTTGTGTCCATTTATCCGGCGATCCGCAGAAAGTGGATAGGCAGGCGACGATCTTCCATCCCAAGTTGGAACATCAGGTCCGCAGGTTGGCAGCAACATCACGTAGCGTTTCGCCGAAGGAATTGACAAGTCGCGATGGCTCGTCAGTCCGCTATTATTCTAGGCGTGTTTCAAAGTCCGACTTGTGGAATCGGGAAACGAGGGCAGAGATTCCGAAGGTTTGGAGCAGGAACGGGGGTGTGGAGGAAAACACGGAGATGCAATTGTATACGACGGAGGCTTGAGTTCCGAATCAGGATACTTAAACATCATGACATGGCTCTGATAATTGCCACTGCGTGAAATTGCTAGTCGTTTCATTGCCCAGAAGTCAAGAGAAAACAACTTGCCAAAATGTTTCGCAAAACCGCCGTCCTCGCCTTAGCCTGCCTCCCCTTCTCCTTTGCTCAAATCTCTTCGGACTTTGAGAGCGGTTGGGATCAAACAACATGGCCAACCTACGCAGTTGACTGCAACCAGGGTGGCAAGGTCACACTCGACAGCACCACTGCCCACAGCGGCAAGAACTCGATCCGAGTCGATGGTGCAGGTGGTTACTGCGGACATATTTTCTTCGGCACAACCAAGGTTCCTACTGGCGATGTTTACGTCCGGACATACCTGTAAGTCTTTTATAGTAAAAGAAACAGGAAAATAAGGAGAGACTTAACCAATTGATACTGATACGATTGCTCCTCATCAGAAAAGCCTCTAAGGCTCTCACCGACTCGCACGTCTCCTTCATCACCATGCCCGACTCGGCGGAGGGCACCAACAAGCACCTTCGCATCGGCGGACAGAGCAAGATCCTAATGTACAACCGTGAGCAAGACGACGCCACGCTGCCCGACCTCTCACCCCAGGGCATCGCCACCTCGACCGCTCTGCCCACGAACACGTGGATGTGCTTCGAGTACCACCTGGGCACAGACGGCACCATCGAGACCTGGTTGAACAACGCCACCGTCGCTGGCGTGACCGTGACAAAGGGCACCACCAACCCCAACGCCAGCCAGTGGACGCGGAGTGGCTTCGTGCCCAAGATTACTGGTGTTTACTTCGGCTGGGAGTCGTACGGCGGCGACGTCAACACCTTCTGGTACGATGATGTTGCGATCAGCTCGACCCGTGTCGGATGCTAGACTTAAGTTATTCAACTTATTCATGTATATAGTATGGATCTCCGGCGTCATAAGGGCCCGGGCCAAGATAAGGAAAAAGAGAAATCGAAATGAAACAAAGCAAATAATAACATCTTATCTATGCCAAGTGATTGGGTGATTGATTCAACAGCTAACCTAGCGTTTCTTGAGTCCTCTCTGGTCTGTATTGTGAAAGCCATTCCTTGCAATGGCCTGCAAGGGAGAGTTTCGTGAGCACCGTACTCCGTATCCGTAGACCCATAGATACCTAAAATCGTTCGCGTCTTCTAAGGGCCGGCCGGGTTTCCCTCGAGACGCCCTTCATTGTCAAAACACATATGGTAAGTAATAGAATTGATATTACACTGCAGTGACAGGAGTCAGCTTGCTGTAAGACGAAATGCACGTCTTGTATCTATTGATCAGTATTTGCAATGAGCTCTATGATCGTCTTCGGGGCGTGAGCCTGCTAATTATGCTAGGTACACCTATAATTAGCTGACATAGCGAGCTAGACAGGTACCGTGCGCTAGCAGTAGCGGCAGCAGGTGGCCTATAAAGGCAATCCTCGCCAGACTTCCAGGCGGCGATGCGAGCAATACAGGGGGCTGAGAGGTCGGCATGGTGGGCTGGCCCCACCCCCTCCCCGCGTCACAGGTGCCCACCCGGTCTCCCCTCCTCTCCATCCAACGACCTATCCAACCCTTTCTCGACCTGGGTGTCTCGTGCAACCGCTGCATCGAGTAGACCGAGACCGAGCTACCCTCTTTTTTACCAGCACACACCTGACGCCAATCCAGTCGCACGCCTCGGTGAAGCTCACCACGATAGCCGGGCAGCCAACCAGCCAACCAGCAAGCCAGCCAAGCAAAGGGGGGGTTGGCTCTCCCACCAACGGATCGCTGCGGCTTGCCAGCGTGCCCCAAAAGCCTGGGCAGAGAGAGGCCAGTGCCAGGCCAGCAGGCAGAGGCCACGATGGACGACTCCGAGACCTCGAAGACCACCAAGCCCGCCTTCATGCCCGCCACGGCCAGGTCAGTTGCTGCTGCTGCTGCTGCTGCTGCTAGTGCGAGCGCAAGTGCAAGTGCAAGTGCACGGAGTGACCAGCCAACCAACAACGCTCCAAGGCCCCGAGTTGTTCCAGGTCCAGGCTCAGGCTCAGGTTCAGGTTTAGGTCCGGGTCCAGGTCTCCGTCAGGGCTCTTCCGCCATGCCCTCCATATCGTCTCCCTTCGACACGCTGCCGCCGCTCGTCGCCCGCACCGGCCACGATCTCCCCTTCGTTCAGCCGTCTTCGTACCTCCGGCCTAGTTCTCGCAGAGGCCCGATTGTGCCCATTGCCCCTCCAATGAGTCCCATTGACGAGGAGCAGATGCAAGGCCTGGTGAGCCCCTCTCCCAATTCTCCGTGTATGCATGGTCACAGGTGCTCCGTTCCAGGGCATCGAGCTTGTGAATCCCGCGGACTGTACTACAAGCTCGGCCCGTGACGCCCGAAACAGAGAGAGGGGCAGGTGGGGGTCACCATCGCTGGAGTCGTGTGTCTTGGGCTTGTGTCTTGGGCGCCGATGGCTGACTGAAATATTATTACCACCATTCTAGAAAGGCGTGCGCGACTTCCTCCGTGTCCGAACCAGCTACGATGTCCTACCGCTGTCTTTTCGTCTCATCATCCTTGACAACGATCTGCTTATCAAGAAGAGCCTGAGCATCCTCATTCAAAATGGTATAACGACAGACACGGCCTCTCAAAATTCGGGCTATGCTACGGGTGGCTGACTGGATCGTGTGGCAGGAATTGTGTCGGCACCGCTTTGGGACTCGAACCGTTCAAAGTTCGCTGGGCTCTTGACAGCCACGGACTATATCAATCTCATTCAGTACTACTGCCAGTTCCCCGAGCAGATTGACAATGTGGACAAGTTCCGTCTCAGTAGCCTTCGTGGTACGGCCGTATCCAACCTCTGATGCAGGGGTAGCGCGCGAGCTAATAAGCTTCCTGTTGTTATAGACATCGAAAAAGCAATTGGCGTGCTTCCTATCGAAACCGTGTCCGTCCACCCGTCCAAACCGCTATACGAGGCCTGCAGCCGCATGCTGAAGACGCGAGCACGACGTATACCCCTAGTTGACATTGACGACGAAACAGGCAGGGAGACTGTCGTCAGTGTTATTACGCAATACCGTATCCTCAAGTTCATTGCTGTCAACACCGAGCAGCACACGTCGCTCTTGAAGAAGACGGTTCGTGAGATTGGCTTGGGAACGTATTCAAAAGTCAAGACGGGCACCATGACGCAACCTGTCCTAGAGCTTATTAATACAATGGTGACGAACAATATCTCGGGCATTCCCATCGTTGACAAGAACAATGTCGTACTCAATGTCTTTGAGGCTATCGACGTGATACCCATCATCCAGACTGGCGTGGTGGAAGAATTGGACATCAATGTGGGAGAGGCGCTGGCCAAGAGAGGAGACGACTTTGGCGGCATATTCACATGCCAAGAAGACGATCGCTTGGACTCGATATTTACAACCTTGCGCCAGTCTCGGATGCACAGGCTGGTGGTGATTGACGATAATTGGCATTTGAAGGGTGTCATCTCCTTGTCGGACATACTCAAATATGTCCTATTTCACGGAGACGAGGGGGATTACTTCTCTCCGTCTTGACGACGCGGCGATCTGATATTCGCTCTAGCTACATCGAAATACAAGGTGTATGAGTCCCTAGGAAATTCAATATGGGCACTGAGGGGAATACGGTTCTGGAAGGGGAGGGGGAGGCATTGCAATGGTGTATGGAGTTAACAAGATGGATCTACTGGATTTTCTATAGAGGAATTTTCCTTTGGTGTTGGAATGATTACCCCACGCAACCCCTCGGACACAAGCTCAGTGTTACTACCACGACAGCTGGGAATCAGGGGAAGCATTGTTGGGACGGAAACCACCATGTCAGAACCGGTACACAGAACGATAATTATATGTCACAGCACAGTTACGGACCATTTTAATAGCACCGAAAGGCCCATAAATTCGCAACTTCATTCTATCAGCAGTTCCAAACTCTGAATTTATTGGCTGGTGAAAAAACGATCTGTCAATCGAGCTTGCTCTAAGTCTGCGAGCCCAGTTCTTCCTGCTCAAGTTTTGACACTTGCCAGATTTGTTCTATACGCCAGCGAATTGAAGCGAGCGGCTGTTGCTGGGCAGCCGCCGCCGATACGTAGGACACGGCGATGGCAGAGACGTAACGGTGAGACAAGGGAGGCGCATCCTCTTGTTTGGCAGCAAAAATAGAAGCTTTTATAGCCAGTGTCAAACACAAACAATCCCAGGCAGTCATCTTAGGTATGTTCTATGTCGAATGAATCCTTTTTCTCGATTCCCAGGCACCTGTTTTATCATATCATATTCTTTTCTTTACTTGGATTAGTTGGCTTTAGGATTTCTCCGTCCCATCTATCCTATGCAGGAACAGAATAAACAGCATCAACAAGATGGTCACCCGGTGGGACCCGCGACGGGGAAATTAAAAGAGCCTGCGGTTGCAACATGGTCATCGCCCTCAGCTCCCCATAGCGTTTCGCCCAGGAAATCATCACGTAGACCGAATCTCTCAGAGTCGACTTTTACGAAACCACAGACGATAGAGAACGGCCCTCAAGTCTCGCAGTCGAATAACCCTATACTTGCCAAAGATGGCCCCCGTAACGATCACAGCAGCAATACCTGGACATCTTCTAGCGACAATCCCGAGATACCTTTAGAGGAGGACGGAAACGACGACCGAGAACAGTTTATTTCCGAGTACAATCGGCTTGCACAACGGGTAATACCTCGTTCATTCAGGTCGGGTCTTGGATAAACTAGTAGCTTACAGATCGTTCAGAATGCAATTCGTCCTTTCGTCCCTGGGGATTTTACTTCCCCAGAGGTATGTATATCGATATGCCAGATGAATAACAACATAGACTCATCTCCGCCCAGGGCCGCGATAATACCTCAACCCGAAGCCGTCAAAATAGTTGGATATCCAAAATGCTGCGGCAGGCTTCCGAACAGTCAGAACAAGCCACGGGGTCTGACAAACCATCTTTACGGCACCAACGGGGTCTAGGTGATGTCGCCTTGGACCTTGTACACAGCCATAAGCGAGATGGGCTGAAGAACCGCGATGTAAAGGCCTTGATCCGGCTCTGTGGCAAAAGCCCTCTCTTCCTGCCCACGGACTACGCTCCTTTTTCCCTGACTCTGCCGACCTGCATCCGGGCACTCGCACAAGCTCTCGTCCAGAACGGCAAGTTTCCAGCCATCAGCTGATTTTTAATCACTTCACGTTCTGCGCTGACATTTATCATAGCCGATACCCCAGGAATCTTCCGCGTCCCCGGCTCCATCCGCGTCATCAACGCGCTATACGACTACTACTGCACCCCCGGCGACACAGCAGATACAACCAACATATCTCACACGACGCGCTGCCCGACGCTCCCAGCACACATCCGCTGCAACGCTCACGACATAGCAAGCACCTTCAAGCGTTTCCTAGCAGGATTACCAGGCGGCATTCTCGGCTCCCTCCCGCTCTTCGACGCCCTAGTCGCCATCCACAGCCAACTGCAAGCGGACGCAGAATCGCACTGGACCAAACAAAGTAAACTGCGGGCGCGCCTCATCGCGCTCGCCATCGGGACTGTGGGATCCCAATACCAGAGGGAACTTATCTGTGCTGTTTTCGGCCTCCTTTGCTTAGTTGGTAGAGCTGCGGAGAATGCGCCGAGGGAAGATGATTGCGGGAGACCGCTGCCGACGGGGGAGTTGATGGGGTATAATGCGCTGGGGATTGTGTTCGGACCGTTGTTGATTGGCGATTGGATTGATGGGTATAGCATGAAGGTCGCTGATCCTGCGGCTGGGTTGGTATTGTTGCCGTTGCCGCGGTCGAGGAAGGGGGGACGGGGGCATAGACGTGGGCATAGGCATAGACATAGGCATAGGGACAGGGATGGGCATGCGGAGGGGAAGGAGAGTGGTGGGGAATCAGCGGCTTTCTCTATGGACAAGATACATGTCGCGAACAGCATTACTGAGATGCTTATACTTCATTGGAGAGAGGTGGTGCGCCAGATACGGAACACGGGCTCGGTGAGGACGAGGCGGAGTGTTTCGAATTTGTTGAGTGCGAGGGGAGTTCGGAATGAGATATCTTCGTCTACGTCGGGAGATATCTCGCTTCAGGATCCGTCTCGTTTGGACGATGCTCGTACAGGAGATGCCTCTCATCCTGCTCTCAGCTCGACATCAGCACCAAGTATGGCACCCAACTAGAATACTTCATTGCAGAGAAAGTTGCTGATACCATTCTTAGGAACAGGGTCTCCGGCCAGTGAGGATAAACAAAGCAATGTGTTACGCGAATCAGTTCACCATCAGAGGCAATCCGGCGTCGTAGGGCCACGACCAATACAGAGAAAGCCAGTGAAGATTCCACCGTATTCATCATTCATGAACCCGATCAGCAACCCCATCCACCAAGCCTACCATATCCCACCCGATAGACGTCCTAGCCAAGTTCGCGAGAGCATCTCCATCGAAAGCATTAGTACATCTAAAATGCTTAGGAACGAGCCAACTAAAGACGATCGAACCAGACTCTCAGATACCAACCGTTTGCCGAGAACTCGGAAAACCGATAGCCCATCTTCGCCATCGTCATCGCAACGATCGTTATTCGCGAAAGAGCTTACAATCCGGGCTGTACCGCGTTCAGATACGAGAGTTACGAGCTCAGGTCGAGAAAGAGGCTTATCGACTGCCGAGGGAACTTCAAGCTCTATTATCAGTAGCAATCCGTTACTTCTACGTCCGAATACACTCGTTCCAGAGACAGATTCTCAGCACGAGTATGATGCTGGATCGCTGAGTTCAAGATCGAAATTCGGAGGGGGTTGTCTACTGAAAATGCGAGAGAACTCGAATGATACGGAAGCCGAGGAGGCAGGATCAGTTCATACTATAATTGACGAACACGCCGGTAGTTCAAAGAAACACTCTCCGTCACTGCCACCTCGCGGCGAATACCCTACCGTCCATGGGCACAAAAGTCTTCAAACATCAACTACAGATTCAGATGCATACGAAAAAAATCCATCACTATCAACGATACCGCCTCACCAGAACTTCATACTCCGTCCAGCGCAGCAGGAAAAGACCACCAGCAACCACTACGCGCCCAGCAAATTCTCAACAAGAACCCCATCAGACCAATGGCGCAGCCTCATAGCCTCCAGCAAAGCGAGCACGGATTCCCTCGCTAAGCTCGCGAAGGAACGACGGCTGAAGCGCCGCGGTTCGGATCACCACATCTCATCAACGCGATCTAGCAAAGAAGAAGCTGCTATCATAACGGATACTAGGCCGGATGATGGATCTCAGTGGGGATGGCAGCTGGTTCGAGAGGAGAAGGATGAAGTGAAGAGCACTTCAACAAAGACAAATACATTTAACAAGAAGCTCGTGTTACCAGAAACGCCTACGCATCTATCCCGCCCGGATTTCAAAACTCGCGCGATTCCGTCCTCGTCCCCGATGAAGAGGGATTATTTCACTTTACCTACGTCTCTTGAGAGAGGAGGACAGCGTCAAGCGCAGCAGCAGCAGCGCTCGGCTTCGAAGCCCATGCCGGGCGCTATGAGGGCCATGGCCGCGCTGTTCGATAGCGCTGCGAAGAAAACAGAGTCGCCGCCTCTGAGTGGGAGGTCGCATCGTGATGGGTTTGGGGTTGGAGTTATGGAATCGGGAGGGAAATTTGCGGGTGGGTCTGGGTATCGTCGGAGAGGGGGCGGGGATGCAGGTACTGGTTCGCCTATGAAAGCTCGGGATATGACAAGAGATCAGACCAGAGATAAGTTTACGACCAGCACTACTACTGCTGCTGCTGGTGTTAGTGGTGATCAAGGAGGTGGTGCATCAGGGCAACCCCAGCTCCCACTCCCGGGGAATAGAGCTGCGCATGCACCGTGTCCATATCCGCATCTGCGCCAAAGCAAGAATAGGGGAGGAGGAGGGCCAGGGGATGAGGGAGAAGAAGAGGTTGAAACTCCTCCGCATAGAGACAGAGACTACGACTACGCTTATGATTATTCCCGGGCTCCGACTACGGAAATTTCGAGCAAGAGCACGAGGATCGCGAGAATTCCGCCGTCTCGGAGGCCGCCACCTGTGCCGGGGGTAAAGATAGGGGAAGAGGAAGAGATAGGGAGAGAGGCAGGGATAGGGGGAGAGATAGGCGAAGAGGCAGAGACTACGCCTGTCGTCAAGTCCTTCCGCAGCGCCCTACGGCCGGTCGTCGCGAATAACACATTCTCATCCGCCCGCACCGAACCACACAACTCACCAGACACGACAGAGCAGCGGCCAGCTCCTCAGCCGCCTCGCCTCGGCACCATGACGCCACACCCGGAAGAGCCCGCCGTCGGACACTTCGTGCGGCCTAGCTCTACCTCACCATTCCCGGACCCGGACCCGGACTCTAACCAACCCAACACTGCTAGTATTCAGCCCTACAGACATATCTCGGGCAACAGCAACATCAGCCTCCTGCACGCGCAGATCCGCGGTCTCCGCCGGCTTCTAGACGCCCGGGACGCGGACATCGCGAGGCTGCGCAGTAGACTGGAGACGCAGGAGCAGATGGACGTCGGCACGCTTTGTGAGCAGTTGAGGATTGCGAAGAGGGAAGCGATGAATTGGCGCAGACGCGCGGAGACGGCGGAGAAGAGGTTGGGGGTCTTTCAGAGGTTTGGGGAGAGGGTGGGGGGGTTGGATGAGGATAGAATTCGGCCTAAGGGAGGAGAAGAGGGAGGGGTTGGGGTTGGTGGTGATGGGTTTGATGAGGCTCTTCGTGATGACAGCGGTGGCGGGAATATTGGCGATGATGCTGATGCTGGTCACGGTAACAACGACAGGAATGGTAAGGGTAAAGGGAGGGTTGAAGGTCCTCGTGGGGGCACGCGCGGGGGTGCATCCTTTCCCGCGAAGAATGCCGCTTACTTGGAAAAAATCCTACTAGATGCCTCGGAGTCTGGATCGCTGCACACAGAGCCTCAGGAGGCGTTTCGCGATCGTGTCAGACGCGGCATGGCGGTGAAGATGCGGGGTCCGGGAGGGTGTTAATAAGCCTAAGTTGGCTCAAGCTGGATGAGGCTTCGGGATTTGGGGTGAGGTTGTATGGATGGATGGATGCTCTGCATACGCATGTGCAGAGTTATGAGGATTACAGACGCGCGCCTGGATGCATTGGGAATGAATTCATCGGATGAATATTTTATTTAGTTCGGCTTGGTTTCTTAGTATGGAGTTGTTGGTATACCCATACGGCCTGGCGCTTGGTATACCCGTATATCACGAAGGAATGACTTAATTAGAATTATTTTAGAAAGAATCATGGAGAGCCATGCTTTGCTTTGCATTTCTTTTCTTGGCAAGGTTGAGGTGCGATGCTAACTCAGAATTGGTTGTAGAGTAACAATAATTCAACTGGAATAGATGCATTAGAATCCATGATCCAGTAAATGTCCCTGTCTGGATCGAGGCTGGACTTTGCCTCATGCATGGAGAAGGCTGGCCGGGACCGAAGCGAGTGAAGGATGCAGTTAAAGGTAAAGATAGCTTCAATTGGTTGCGCGCATACATACATTATTAGCACCCATTGGTTGTGATTAAGTGGTACCGATCTGTGCGTAAGCGTTGCGGCTCTTATAAACGGCAGTCAGCTTCAATTGTAACTTCTCTGGCGGAAATAGATGAGAATGAATAGACATTGAGGTGAGATTGCGACGTTGTAGACGTTCTAAATTCTCCTGGGAACATTCAATATTTTTGAGAAGTCGGTCCCGATGTCTAAGGCTATGGGATGAAATCGAGCAGATGGTTATTCTAGAATTAAAACATCACCGGCTTCACAAATAGATTTTCTTGCTATTATTTGATTCGAGGGGGTTTCAATTACTCTCACGGCGGCTGACTTACCCCAAAATGTGGTTGTACAGAGTACGGGTTAGGTATTGCCTAATTTTGGATTGTATTTCCTGTTCAGCTGACCTTGTGTCCATCGAGACAGATGTATCTAAATATCTCCCACGTTGAGATAGACAGAAATTGAGAGAGTGTAACCTTCATGTTTTGGTCTATCCTCCATCCATCCATCTAATCTTGTCCAGCTAGATATCCTTCTTTCTGTGACCTGGGTCCCGTTGTGTATCTTCCATGCGTATGCGCTCGTAAACCATCACCTGCTTTTGCTCAGTTCAGCCGCTGTTGCTGATAACTCCGAAAGTTCGCTATAAACCTTGCATCTTGATATCATCATACTCGTCTAATCTCGTTTCCGTCGTAATGATCGAAGTCCAGCTTGTTTCCTTCTCTTGTTTTGTAAAAACACGGAAACTTTGTAGTAATCCTTCGTAGAGAACTAGTCACTTAGTCCTTTTGTTGATAACTAGTAAACCATTGATCTTGGCGTCATAACCAGCGGCTCGGTTATCCTCTCCTACAAGGAGAGTTAAATGTATAAAGGGGGTATCATTAAAATGTAACCCCCGCGCAGCCTGACAAGGGAGCCAAAGGAGCCCATACACACGGGGTACTCAAAGGCGGCTCTAGCTCTCGATCCGTTCATCGCATCGCATCGCATCGATCAAACCATCGTAGTAGCAGTAAGCAGTATCAAGCCCAACTTATCAGCATTAGCAAGCCAGCTGCTGACCTGTCTGCCGCGGTCAGAGTCGGGGGTATAAGCGCGGCTATCGATCAGGTCGCCGAGCGTGCGCATCCGGTTTTCGTACACGCCTACGCCTATATCCAAAGAAGAAGGCTGATCCCATGCCGAGTACCGGTCTCGCGCCGCCTCGGCCCGCGCCACCTCCCAGTCCTGCTGGGTCCGCGCCCGCCACACGGCGTCCGGACAAGGCAGCGCGAGACCCCGGTAGCAGAGAACGGGGGGACATTGGACCGCCCAGAGGATGTCGATTACTCGGCTCACTACGAACCAGAATATCGCGGCTCTGGAATGAGATTTATGTGTGAGTTTTCTGTGGCGTGGTGTGGTAAAATATGATAGGAGTAGAGAATAGGTAACAAAGGGGGATTAGAGGTGGACTACGTACCTTCGCCGCGATTCCGCGTAAATAAACTCCTCCCACGTCTCGTTCGGATCGTCCATGTTATCAATATTGAATGGAAGGTAGCTATCAGACGAGAAGCACTCGCGAGCGGTAGTCCCCAGCCGCTGAACATCGGGAGCCTGCGCTGTTAGTTTGGGTGCCGTGTCCGGCTGAGAAGAGTCGTTGTCGAACACGGTGAGCAGAACGTATATGATCTGCGATGTGAGGCGGGTTATTAGCTCCTCCTTAGGCGTAGTAGATAGTTGATCGGCGACCCTGATCTTCTCGTCTTCTATGGTGATGTTGAAGAGTTCTTTGTCGCGGGGGCTTGTGTTTCCTGTAGGTGTTCATGTGTCAGTGATTGTCGCCTATAGAACGGATCATCTGGCTCATTTTTGGAGGTTTACGAAGATACGTAGATCCATGAATAGGGGGGAGATGGAACTTAAAAATCTCGGGTTGCCTACTTGTGAGATATAGCTGCGAGATGCGCACGCAGTTCGCAAAAGTTTTGGGGAGCATGGGTTGGTGCCAGTGCCCGTGGAGGAAGGGCGGGAAGGTTTCACGCCTGATCATCATAGAAGGTATCGTCCGTAGGGTATCCAATATGAACATGGCGCTGGCTTTTGTTCTCGGGTCTGCCCGGAGTTCCAGGACCGCTCGCGGAGGCGAGCTGACTTGCGGTCCGAGCATGGCCGCGACCTCTGCGAGGCTTGGCGAGTCTGTAGATCCATTGTTTGGCGACGTAGTCCCGTCACTTGGGCTGCTCCCAGACGGCTCAGAAGTAGATGCGTCCTGATTATTGTCAAGTGAGTCATTGTTGACCGGCGGAGGCGGTAGCTTTTCGTATTCGCAGTTGAAGCCTTTGGATACGCAGCGTGAGCACTGAACCAGGCGTTAGCATCTTCGTGCTCTTATAGGAAATTCTCCCGTATGATTATGATGGGCCTATGCTTCCCTTGAGGGGGTATGGGCTATCATGGAGGACATACATCGATCCTGATCTTCATCATGATCGATATGATGTTGTTCAACACTTACTTGCGGCTCAAAGCTACACTTCGCCTTGGCACGATGGCACTGCTTACACGATCGCTTCCGCTTCTTGGTTTTCCCCACTGTCCGACGGCAGTAGGCTACATGTCGTTTAAACCCGGATTCTACAAGTGGTTAATACATAAGGCACATGGGAAGGGAGTTGAAGGATAGATGTATTAGAAGCCTACCACTGGTTATGGGCTTGTAACATAAGTTACAGAAGCGAATATTACTATTCCTATCAGGATCCTCCGCCATAGGTGTATTGGCAATCGATTTTTGCTGGATTTTCGCTTCGAATTCATTTATATGAGCAGTCGTTCGTGCTGAGGCTCTTCGCTAGGGATCGTATCGACGTTTAAATAACCCTTTGCTTTTACTCCCTCGGCTCGGTCTTTTCGGCCAGCATGGACCTATCAAATTCGTGTAGTACACTCTTGGCTTGGCGATGAAGGAGTACAAGATTGTCACGGCCGTCATGAGGCGGCTTTGATTATAAGAGCCGATCTGGTTTGTGACGTTGCCGGGATAGTCGACTTGAATCCCCCCATTATTATAAACTTGACACACCAGTATCTGAAGGATTCAAGGAGCCGACATGTGCTTTAGATGCTTATTATAGTAAACAACAGATCCTCTAGATGCACTAGTACAAGGCCCCTTGTATTTTAGCGCTGTTGATCGTCTCCTAGCTATGCACAACTTACACTGGCACACCGAATCGTCCTTACATACTCCGTACTTACCTACAGTACCGTACATCCATAGATAGGCGAAAGTTGCATTGTAAGTGGGTGTGCACTGAAAATACGGTACGCAACCAGCGTCGTAATCTGTGTATTACGATACCAACCTATTCATGATTTTGGAATATGAGGAGCCTGCTTGCCTCGTAGTATTGTTGCGCGCGTAATAGTAGTCTTCAAGTGGCTAATTTAATTTGCAGCTGTCTTTTTTTATCAAACGAACGATTACAACATACCTGGTATCTCTCGTCTTGTGATCATTGATACTATACGGAGTATCAATCCCATAGATCTCACAGGGGAGCATGTTCTGTATCTATTGCAGCACTGGGGCTATCTATTACTGGTGCTTCTGCTGGTGCATTACCAGTCTGGGAGTTCACTCTCGGCTTGGTAAGCTTTCTGCACGTAATGCAAATACCTGATCTAAGCAACTGACTGCGTCACGATGCGGCTCGAGACAGGGCGGAAGACAAGGGATGTGCCCATTCTGTAACACACTGTAGTCTTAAAGGAAGATGCATGCATGGCTCTCGTGGAAGACACAGCGGGAGCCATGCATTAGATCGTTTTGGTTAGGCATGTAATCTTGGACGCTCTTGTCATTCCTCCGATGCGACCTTATGCTGCTATAAAATGACTTGCTGTAAGATCGAAGAACCTGGGAGGACCAAAGAGAAGTAGGAAAAAGTGGGTTTAAGACGCATGTGTTGGATGCGTGCAATACTAGCTATTTGTATTTCGTAGAGACAAACATCCCGTCAATGCACAGGGTTCAGGGAACAGAAAGTTGAGCAAACTGAACCCGTGGGCAGACAATGATGCTATCTACACGGAATGCAGAGCATAGACCTTGTGCGGCTCAAGATGTAGAATTTAGTGAGCCTTGACTGGTTTCCAAAATCGGCAGAGCGGTTGCACTGCTTGAATATTTTAGGTAGTGACCATAGCGTAGTTTTAGGTCGGTAAACTGCTGTGCCTGCGCTTAGTGGGTCTGGCCACGGCTCCCGGCTAGATACCTGCAATACACGTGTAATTGTAGTAGTTGATATAGACCGCGATAAGAGCCGTATGGTATGCATACACCAGGGGTCAAAGAGCATGAGAGATTATCAATAGACAAGATGGTAGCATACAGGAAGGACGCAGTCGATTTATGGTGGGTTTTAGCTCGTTTATGGGTGGAACATACAAGAACTTGAAGACCAGTGTAATCGGTCGAGATTGCTTTGAATATATGATGCCTCGACTATGTCAGGAAAGTACCCAGCGGGAGTCAGTAGCACTTTACCCCTATCCTGGCATAGTATACCGGTACCCCAGATTATCTCAGGGCGATGGCATGGATCGCAGCTTACATACCTATTTTGTACAGGTCGGAAGCCAAGGATGCTGCCGCCGGCGCACGCCTTTGCAAAATACCCAGTCCCTTTTTTTTTCAACTTAGCCTAGCCAATACCTTAATCGATCATCCACCTAACCTATCTGATTACTTGCTTTGTGCCTATTCACTATTAGCTCAGCGTCCGTCAGCCTTACCGAAGACCACCAGAATCACCAGCAAAGCCACCAAATCCCAATCGCATCGAGACAGGCGATGACCGGAGCCGCTGAAGATGAATTGTAGTACGAAGCCCCCTTCGCTACATCGCCGCCTTACCAGTACCAGTACAATTGCGTGAAGCTGGCCCGGGGTTTTTTGCTTGGGGGTTTGAAGTACGGTAGTCAGGGGGTTGTTGATGGGCCTTCGACCAGCCCGTACGGTCGCATTCGCAGTCGCAGTCGAACTTGAAGTCGAAGTCGAAGTCGAATTGCAAGGCGCCATCGCCCCCTCGCGCCACCATGACGCGACGGATCGTACGTCTCTTCCCTCTGCCCCCTCCTCCCTTGCTCTTGTCCCTTCTCGGTTCCGATCCTAGTCTGCCGTTACTTGTGTGCATGCGAACCGTGCAACGCTGATCCCTGACCGCGTTGTCTCGCTCTCGCAGGTGCGTACCATCTCCCAGCTCGCCGCAGCCGCGTCGCTTGCTTTCGTGGTCATCTTCTTCCTCGACCGCAACTTTCGCCTCCTTCCCAACGCCGTCCACGAGTATATGCCCCAGCATAACCATGGCCTCGTCGTCACCGACATCACCGTCACCACCTGCAGTCGCGTCAACCTCTTCTCTTCCTGTAAGCTCGACCCCACCATCTGGCACCGCATCGATAAGAATTTGTACCTCGGAAAAACTTGGATGTCCAGCGCCTACGTCCACATTCAGCGCAAGAAGGAAGAGAACCTCGCCGCCGACGACAAAGTCGTTATCGACGTCAAGGTCGGCCCCATCGACCCCTCAAGCGATGCTAAGGAGCAGCCTAACGCGAGGTGGGAGTCCCGTCCGGCCGGCCTGTGGATCCTGCGGTCTGCCAAACCGCACGCGAGCGACTCGAAGGACGCTGTCACCGCCGTCGACGTGCTCTTCGGCGACGACGCCTACGAGGTCCGTCCTGGCTGGGCCATCCGCGGTGTGGCGCTCCTGCTCGACACTGGTCGCGACGCACCGCCCGCTCATATTACTGTCCGTCGGGGCGCATACGAGGAGCCGCCTAAACAGCCGCCGCCCCGCATTCGCGACAATGGCAAGTTCAAGATCATGCAGCTGGCGGATCTGCACTTGAGCACGGGGGTTGGGCAGTGTCGAGATCCTGTTCCCGATGAATATGAAGGTGGGCCGTGTGAAGCCGACCCGCGCACGCTCGACTTCGTTGCGCGGCTCCTTGAGGAGGAGAAGCCCGATCTGGTTGTCTTAAGTGGTGATCAAGTAAACGGAGATACGGCTCCTGACGCTCAAACAGTAGGGCTTCCACCATGCGCACTATTATTCCATAGTACCGGCTATTGACGCTGATCTGCACAGGCAATTTTCAAGTACGCGCATCTGCTCATCAAGCACAAAGTTCCCTATGTCTCGATTTTTGGCAACCATGACGATGAAGGTTCCTTGCCACGCGCTGGACAGATGGCCCTTATCGAGCAATTACCGTACTCGCTCTCAAGCGCCGGGCCGGACGATATTGACGGAGTTGGCAACTACTACGTGGAAGTCCTAGCGCAAGGCAGCTCTAAGCATTCTGCTCTCACCTTATATCTTCTTGACACGCACTCTTATTCTCCCGACGATCGGCGTTGGCCTGGCTATGACTGGATCAAGCCAAACCAGATTGAATGGTTCAAACAGACAGCTTCCGGTCTCAAGAGAAAGCACAAGGAGTATACGCATATTCATATGGATCTGGCATTTATTCACATTCCGCTTCCCGAGTATGCGATTCCCGAAAATCCCTTTTTCGGGCAATGGCGAGAGGGAGTCACTGCACCGGAATATAATACGCATTTCCGCGACGCCTTGGTCGAACAGGGGGTAGTGATGGTCAGTTGCGGACAGTAAGTGCATCTCACAGCATCTTGGAATCGTGTACTAATGCCGCGGCAGTGATCACGCCAACGAGTATTGTATGTTGTCGACAGATGAAGAGAAAGGAAAGCCCGAGCTTTGGATGTGCTATGGCGGCGGCGCTGGTTTCGGTGGCTATGGAGGCTACGACGGCTACATCCGACGAGTGCGCTTCTTTGATATCGATATGAACATGGCGCGGATCATAACATACAAGAGGCTAGAATATGGCGAGACAGACAAGCGTGTAGATCTACAAATCATCGTCGACGGCGGTAATGTGGTGCCTCCTCCAGAGCCACCCCCGGAGGAGCCTGCCGATCCCCCTGCTGGCGGTTCTAACCCTGTTTAATCTTGCCTCGAGGCCGATTCATATTACATACCGACACAGGCCCGGAATTTAGGATTTGCTACATTCCATATATATATTTGCGGGATATTAGAATGCCGATTTTTGGGTTCGCATTCTCGCGCTGGCTAAGGCGGGAAGTTGAAGTAGGCGATGGCTTCCATATGTCCTCGATAGAGCCGCACTGGCCACATCAGACACTGGTGGGTCTATTCCACTTGGGCAGGCGTACCCTAACGGACGGCTAATGTAGATAGGGTCCTTCCCCAGATCTTACTCAGATTACGTACGATATGGAGATACGTAAATATAATCAGCTGCAATACTAGGTACTGCAGTGAAGACACTACTATTATTTTCTATTTATTGTCAAAGCCGCGTCATATCCGTACAGCTCACATAAACAATAAAGCTGACGTTATTTTACCTACGATCCTAATTCACGATACACTTTTCGTACTGTGCTCCCAGATTTTGTCCACTTCATAGGCCTGCCTCGCGCTGTGTAATTACTGATGGGTAGGAACATCCTTAACCATGTTTTCTGGCTACAGTAAGAAGTACAGCATCCATCTACCGATACAGGGAAATACGCCTAGGGCTAGGCAACTATTGACAAGTGTCAGAAGGTGAGCGGCCGGTGATCTTGTTTTCGACAGCTGGACATAAGACACGGGCATTGCTGTGGTCACGCGTGATAATTAGGGCTGCCTCAGATGCTATATATGATCTGCCTACCTAACCCACACCATTCCCTGCCGAATCGGCTACCTATGCGTAACTGCCTAGATAAGATCCTTTAGAGGCAATAGCAGTGGACTGACTATTACCTACTTGCCTATATGTAGGTTAAGTGCGCTAGGTACCCCCACTAACATAGGTGAAGATAGTGCACCCCACAGGCCACCTACCGAAGCACCTAATGAGATGCCCACACTGGCAGCACGTTGTTCCTGCGGCTTTGACTTACATGTCGATACAGCAACGTCGAAAGTGTAATTTCATCCAACCACAGCTCGCTATCGACACACGTCCCTCACACAACATCACCTACAGGACCAGAACCCACGAGCTGCCTCGCCCGACCTGGGTATAGCTTCATCAGGGTCCCCAAGTCACATCGGGCCAACTTACCTACTGACCTTCAGGTACTGGCTGACCCCAGCTCATACCGCCCACCTACTGCTGCTCTGGTCCCCCGCCCTCATCTCATCATCCAGTCATAGGCCCAGTGATCGAGGCCATCTCGTCATCCCCTTGCCGAAAATACCTAAAGACCTGCTAAGAGCACAACATCAACACACATCCACACCGGTTCACGCACCTACGAAAGCACTCGCCACCAGCACGAGTCCCGCTTCCGGCTCTTATTACTTAGACCTAAGATTTAATATTCTACTGTACCTACTCCGTACTTCGTACCGTTATACCAATCCATCACCTAATCCAACCTATATGCGTCCGTCGGTCCATCGCCCGCTCCATCGCCCACTACATAGCTCCATTCAACCTTGAACAGTCTATCCACAGTTGATGCCATTGCTGCTATCCCTACTCGGTACACAGACGATAGCGGAAGATAGGTAGATAGGTACTGGCCCCTCCTTGCCTCTTTCTTGACGAGTAATAGAGACGTATACATCCTTGAAGGTAGCCCACCTATATACTGTGCTTGGTTCCGACGAGCTGCCGCTCCTGTCTTCTCTTGTTCTCGTTCCTGTTCTTGTTGTTGGTTTTGTCCTCTCTATTTTATCTGCCTCCGTCGTGCCTACGCCCTGCGGCGTCACCAGCTCGGATGGCTAACTCGCTTATCATCAGGGTAACTGAGGCCCTTCGACGAATTGCTTTTCGAAACGATATCCAACGCTTTCCCTCGCACACGATCGCCGAGATGGCAGCTCCTACGCCGCTTGCTGTGGTAACGCCTGCCAAGTCGGACGGCACGCAGACAGATGATGAGGGCCCTTTGACGCCCGATGATACCACCGCCCATTCTATCACCTCCTCGCCCCTTCAACATGCTGTTGCCGACACGCCCACGCTCGGCGACAGGCCAAAGCCGTTGTCGAGGACCCATTCCTTCTCCGGCAGCAGCTCGTACCACGAGGACTGGGACGCTTTCCCGCCCCTGGATCGTCTGACCGTTCTCGACCTGCTCGACAACTTCGCCCTGCCACAGCAACTAGAGAAGATTCAGAAGGGCATCTCTGCGCAGACGGAAAAGGTCCGTAAGTCGCGAGCAGTTCTCAAGACGAAGGGCCAGGAAGCGCGAGAGCGCATGGTGGAAGAGTGGCGCCGGCGCGTGCCCTCAGCCGACGAGCAACTCGAGCGCTATCGCAAGCGCATGAAGCAGAATGTCGAGAAACTAGGTCGCCGGTGGAACGACACCAAGGTCATCACTTTGCGCGAGAAGGTCTCCTTCATCTGTGGCGTCATGAACATCTTCATCAGCGGCTACCTCATCGGCGCCTATCCCCAGTACTTCCACCTCTGGTACACCGCCCAGCTCGCCTACTTCATGCCCATTCGCTATTTTACCTACCACCGCCGCGGCTACCACTACTTCCTCGCCGATCTCTGCTACTTTGTCAACTTCATGCTGTTCTCGAGCCTCTGGCTCTTCCCCTCCTCGAAGCGCCTGTTCATTGCCGCGTATTGTTTGGCCTTCGGCAATAATGCCGTGGCCATCATCATGTGGCGTAATTCCCTCGTGTTCCATGATTTCGACAAAGTCACATCTCTGTTCATCCATATCATGCCTTGTGCCACGCTACACTGCATCGTCCATCTGTTTCCGCCTGAACTGCAGCGCGAACGCTTTCCCGCCCTCTGGCTCGTCAAAACATCGCCACCAGGCTCCCCTACCGCCTACAGCAATGTCATCTCTATGATCGTCTGGTCCACCATTCCCTACGCCATATGGCAAATGAGCTACTACGTGTTCATCACCGTTCGCCGTCGTGAGAAGATTGCGGCCGGCCGGCCAACCTCCTTTACCTGGCTGCGTCGCTCGTACTCCAAGGTCTGGATCGGGAAATTCGTGCTTTCTTTACCCGCAAGTCTCCAGGAACCTGCGTTCATGATGATCCAATACGTATATGCCGTTCTCACCATGCTCCCGTGCTCTTTGTGGTTCTACAGCCGATGGGCATCCGCCGGTTTCCTCATGTTTGTCTTCACATGGAGCGTTTATAACGGCGCCACCTACTATATCGATGTTTTCGGAAAACGATTCCAGAAAGAACTAGAGGCGATGAAGGCCGAAGTGGCCAAATGGCAATCCAGTCCCGATCTTATGCTTCATTCCCCTCTCCTGACCCCTATCGCTGGTCAGAGTCTGGACAAGGCCATCGCCGTCGAAGATCCGGCTAGCGGGAGACGCCTTAGCGTGGATGAAATCCCGCTCCTCCGTGATGAGCATGCCAAACATGCCGCGGCAAACTTCAAGGGTGAAGCAACGAGTACGGCAACGGATAACGGCAGTAAGAATGCCGTGTGGGAAAGGAAAACGGGTGAAACAACTACATAATAGTGTATTGCGTTCTACTAGAACATGAAATCGAAGAGGCTTACGGAAAGGTGAGAATCGAAAGGCAGCAGCTTCAACTTACTATACCCCTTCTCCGAAGTGGGCCAATTGTAGCTGATAGCTTTGAGGATCTAATGCTGTCCCATCAGTTTGATATTAGACGGTTCCCATGGGTTTCTCCCTGGGTGGAATGGGCGTTGTTAAGAAGTGCTTTGGTTTTGGGTTTTTGTTTGGCGGAATCTACGATACCCCCTTTTCTACCCCATCTCACGTATTTTATATCCCCTATCGAATCTCATTATCCCGCATATTATACACGCAACATGGCACAGAGCAACACAGCACAGCACAGCATGGCGTCTCGGATACGCTATTTGGTTATCCCGATAGAACATATAATTTTAGTTTGGGCAGGAAAACTGGAAGATGAGCTCTTCTTCCTGTATTCTATTAGTTTTCGGTGCTTGGCAACAGAAGGCGGGCATCTAGCTATAGCTTTATTTACGTATACACCTATCGTAAAATGTCTTCAAGTTGGGACATACTATGTCTTCACTATGCACACAACTTACTATATTGTGTTGGATCTGCAGACATAAAACAGTACTATAGAGCCAATCGGATACCATACCCGACCTTGTTGTGTTTACGGCACTTCTTTTGTTAGCTGAAATTACAGTGTTTCATTCGCGTGGGGGGAGGTGGGGGAGCGCGCAATTACGTGATTCGTCTTAGATATTGGCCAATCAATGTATCAATTCAGCAAGTCTTGGAACGACTTAACACAGAGCACTGCATTCAAGGGTCTCCCTACCTACTGTGTCTGTATGAAATGACGGCATTGCTTTAATGTGTACACAATGTTTTGGGCTTGTTACCAGTAATAGGTCATATTATCGCATCATACTTAGTTTCTAGGGTTTTTTAGATCCCTCCGTAAGAGCTCTATGGTTGGCTTCATAACATATAAGAGCTACCTAGGCTAGATTGATTGATACCAAGGAAGAAACATATCATCATAGCTTAATATGATCAGCGCACAACTCACGCATACGCATGGATTGAAATAGACCTCAAATGTATCAAGTAGTACAGGCACCTGGTAACGTCACTGGGGTGGATGGATAGACGGGATGCTTGGCTTAAAGACGAACAGTTCGTAATTCGGTAAATCTTCAATAATCATATATGGAAGACACTCCACAATGAGGTCAAAGACGCTCGCTTATATTCTTTCACGCTACCTACTTGTTATAGAGTCTCATCTCGTTCAAATGCAACTTTTTACATGGGTACAAGATTACAGACTCGTGGTAGCAATAATCTCTGCAGTGTCCAAAGGTATGCTAGGTGTCTTGTAATGTTTCTTTATTCACCCGCTCGCGTCAACTCACGAGTGAGTTTTCTTTCTTTCGAGATGGCCGTAACATTTTTGATTAGTTGCGTACGGCGTAAAATGCATTACCGGTATCAATAACGCCTTCAATAAGTGAGTAGGTTTGTAGAACAGCACATGTAGCCTTCGAACGCCCCAAGACCATTTTTGCACATGCGAGGATGCAATAATTCGAAAGACTCCCTCCCCCCTGATTAGTCCGTCCGTCCGTCCGTCCGTCCATTTGTCACGAGACAAAGTGCTGCCAAGCCGGCCCTCCGTCTCACAATGCAACACGCAACCAACCAACCGGCTGACCAACCTGCCAATGAACCCAACCAACCGTATGGGTATTTCATCTCGATATCCTCGAGTTTTGCCAAAGATAAAAGCTTTAAAAAAAAAGAAAAATTTCTTCGAAGCGAGTGAAAAGTCGTTTGATTCGCATTGGCAGAGCCGATCACCTAATTACGGCCCAATCGCCCAATCGTCCTCCACTGCTATCACTACCTTCCCTTTGGCCCGGTCGGCGGCCAAATACGGTCCAGAATCGTAGCGTCTCATCTCCGGCACCTGTAACAACAGTGCGGCCGTCGGGGCTCATCGCTAGGTACAACACTCGATAGGTGTGTCCAGTGAGGCTGGCGACCTGGGTCATGGACGGGTACTTCCACACAACGATTTGATTTTGACTGTATCCGTGTGTCGATACTATCTCGTTGGAATTCTTAGACCACGAGATATTACATACCTGGCTGCCGGTATCAATCTCGTTGATGACGGTACCTCGCGCGGTGTCATGGAATATAATTCTCCTGTCGGCCGTGCCTCCGCCTGAAGCAAGCAATCCACGCTGATGGGGCGACCAGGCGATAGCCTTAACTGCGGCAGTATGATCGGAGAACTTCCAGAGGGGCGTTTCGGACAGCTTATCCCAGACCATCAACTTATTGTCGTTTCCTCCGCTGGCAAGTTGCCCATCCTCACTGTTCCACCGCAGGCCACAGACCTCTTGCTTGTGACCCATAAGCTTTCGTATCCACTGGTCCGGGGCTCTGACATCGCGATGATATATATGTCGATCTCGAGAGCCTGATGTGAGAATGTGGCTGTTCCACGCTAACGATCCCACGCGAGCCGTGTGCCCTGTCATTGATCTTAAACGCCGCGACTTTTCAGCATCCCAGATCTGTACCATCCCTTTACCTGTACCGATGGCCAGATGTGTACCCTTTTGTATCCAGGAGACACTTGTCACGGTATCATCTTCGAGAGTGCAAAGCTTATTCACGCGGCTCGAATGTGCATTCCACATATAAACGCTTGAGCCCAGACCAACTCCCAGAACGTTGGTGCTGCCCCAATCCACCAAGTTTAAGTAAAAGTCATCTGCCAGCTCGGGGGCATCAAGGACTTTGTACGGGACTTTACTGACGGCCCGAGGTTGCCGCCGGGGGCTCAAGAGCATTTGTTGGCTACTATAGCGCACAGGCGATAAGCTATAAATTTCCGATCTGGTGTCCATATTGGGCCCGTGCCTGCTCTGAGGTGTTCTGGAGGGTGTGGGATGGCCAGCTATGTGATGGTGGCGCGTTGACATGTATTTGAAAAGGTTTTTGTTGGGAGTAGAAGGAGTGTAGGTGGTGGGAAGAGCAGGAGAAGGAATGCTTGGAGGAGTGTGAGCTCGTGTCGGATCATGTACACGGGTAGAGTGCATGGATCCTGGGGCATTGCCATCTGGTGATAAGGTCGGAGGAGTGACCTGAGGTACTGTATCATCAAATAATTCAGCTCTCAAGAAATTTGTATATGTGCGGTGTGCCTCCTCGGCTAATAACGGTCAGCGGATACCACGATCCAGAGAATGGCCAACTTACTTTTCTGGAAATGAAGCTCGCCATGCGGGGGGGGTTTTTTATGTGACGGGCTCGCTGGCGAACCTTCATCGTGCATGAGAGAGTAGCTA
This sequence comes from Nemania sp. FL0916, assembly GCA_022578715.1. NCBI lineage: Eukaryota > Fungi > Ascomycota > Sordariomycetes > Xylariales > Xylariaceae > Nemania > Nemania sp. FL0916. Next base: position 123,321 of record MU390292.1, read on the forward strand.
GCTCGAAGATCCTGTCCGACCCGTGAAGGTATAAATCTGCTACGGATATCAGTACAAGGGCCCATGGAGCCATATGCCGCATGGACTGGAACGTGTATACTAACCTATCGCCATCAAGCCTTCCACCATCAAGTCTCCGACGCTTGCTGCCGTTCGGGCTGGCAGCTGGTGCACCGCTCCTCCGGTCGGCAGAGGCCTCTCTAGCTAGTGCGCGAGCAAGCGACTCGGCATCGACACCACTCGAGCCCCCCATACCATTGCGACCACTCCGACGAGCCCCTCTGGCATTACCACTATCAAAATTGGGCTGCAGCCGCTGGCGGTCGGGCGGTGGTGGCGTGGCTATCCTGGCGGGTGAACGGATAGGGCTGATGTCGTTGGCCGGTCGCTTTGCAGGAAGGGGCACCGCCGTAGGTGCAGGCGGAGGTTCCAGCGTCATGACAAGAGCACGGCTCGGTTCTGGCCACCCTGGATCTACAGGTGCGGTGAGGGGCAAAAGGCGAGCGCAAATATGATACCGAAATCAGTCGCGGTAGGCGAAGCTGAGGCGCTGAAGCAGATGAATGAGGTGGGAGAGAATAACGCAGAGGTGAGTTCTGGGCGAAAAGCTGATGGGACGTCGCAAACGGGTCAGGCAGCCTGTGTTACTGGTCCGTCGTCGAGCTGGGTCGTTGAATGCGAGCGTCTCTATCGCATACTCTTCAGTCGTCAAACTGGCGATCCAAACAAGGCGCGAGGAATACAGTCTCGTCCGCGGCTGAGCAGCTGGTGGCAATGGCGGGCTGGCTAGCTCGGGTGCGATGCTCGTGTCCCGTGTGGAATGTGAGGTGAGGTCGGATCGGCAAAGCTTCTGGAAAGCAGCGGAGAAGTTTAGAACGATGGTTGCAAGTGCTTGTCAATCTCAGGTAGCTGTTGTCGTTGTTGCCGTGGATGATGGTGCTATTGCGGTCGCCGCCGCCGCGGTTACTATTGTTGTGATTGCTATTATTGTGGTTGTTGTTGTGGTTGTAGAACGTAAGGGATAGCGGCGGGAGGTTAGCGAAGTGGAGGTTGACGGTGGCAGATGGTAGCGGGTGGACGTTAGATGAGGTTGGAAGGGCGGTTGCACACGTACAACGCTGATTGGCAGACCCGGGTACCTGAGTGGACCGGGGCGATGCGTCAGGACAGCAGAACAGGGAGGATTGAGAGTTGACGCGCGCCGCTAGTAGGTAGTGACAATACACGGCACTGGAGCAGGTGCACTTGCCTATTACCTACACAGTGTACGAAGTAGCTTTCTGCCCAGGGGGAAAGTGCCCATGGCCATCGGTATGTGACCCCGCTACCTACTACCACTACAAGCAGAACTACAAGCTACCTGGTGCAAGTACCCAGAATACCGGTACAGTACTCCGTACGTTCCTTCTTGACTTCGTACTTCGTACGTAAGATAAGTAAACTCGCATGCCCATCCACCTGCCTACAGTACCTAACTCACCCAATTTCGTGTTATTGTTGAGTTGGTCAGTTATCTACGGTACACATTACTTGATTGTAAAGCTATTCAACGTGTCTCTACAGAGTACGAAGTACCTCGCAATCATTCGAAACACCATGTTCGTCCCTCTCCAAGCAAGTACCCGCCATAATTGTAGAAAGCGTGCCCTGCGCCGGATTGGGCAGGGCATCATGTAATGTAGACCTGGCGCTGCAAGAATGGACGTCTCAACTCACGATACTATCCATGTCATGTTATTGTTGTGGTAAGGGCGGGCCTCAACCGCCAAAATAGGCACTGCTGTCTGACCTGGCCGGGACAACAATAACAAACCACAATAACAACACCACCTGTTCCGCGACAGCCTATTGGCTGTGTGCGCCAGCGTGTTTACACTAGGGTCGGCGCGGGCCATAAAACCAGCCCTCCTCGCGCACCCTGGCGATCAAAACATAACACTAATTAAAGTACCAGCAACGCCGCAGAAAGACGGTAGACGGTAGACGGGACAGAACGGGACAAGAGAACAGGTCGCAGATGCACGAGCAGATGGGGCTCTCGATAACGCGACAGACTCAGACACAGTCTGACCTGTCCCCCATCTGTGCGCTCCCTCTCTACCCTAAGTAATTACTGCCGTGGTATTGGGCTGCGCGTGCACCCGTCTCGAGAGTTGTTTATTTTGCCTAACCCGTTTCGGCCAGGAGACGCGCTAGGGAACGTCCCGACTGGCTGTCGGATCCCTGGAATGACGGTCGGGCGTTTGGGTCGCCCACCAGGCCTCGAAATCGATAGGACAGGGGCTGTCGGCGCGCGTCAAAGATGCTTGGCGCAACCCGACGAGAACTCACCAGCTTGCAGGCTGCAGACAGATAATCGACAGATAATAATTACTTACTCCGTAGACAGGAACCATGTAATTAGGTCAGCATACTCACGAGTCACAACCCAGCACCTCCAGATCATACATAGGTTTTATAAACCAAGATACAACCAAATAGGATCCCAAACTGAGGCAGGCCCCGCCTCTGTATTATTGTTTTGTATTAATCATTGCACACCGTACGAAGCAGTTACGAGCTCAATGGATAAACGGTGTTTGTCTCTTTTGGATCAACTTGTTAGAAGTAACATCGCATTGCCTCGTATCCCTGTTGCATCGATCTTTTTGACATGAAAATCTAACTTCCGCCGAAACCTCCGCCGAAACCTCCGCCGAAACCTCCGCCGAAACCCCCCCCCCCCTTCAAGATGCCCTCCCACCGAAAAGTATAGTAGGTGTCACAGCGCTGGCCAGAGACAGAGAAATAAAGCGGTTGTCCTGTCGATAAATGCCATAGCTGTGTATCCTGAGTCCACCAGTGCTGCGGATGGGAACTTGGGATTGCCTTGTGAGACTTTCGTGCTTAATAGGAGTGATTGCGCGTTGGGGTCCATGGAGCTTAACCTCAATTCGTCTGGTCCTCGGTCACGACTTTGTCCGAGGTCTTCTAGTTTTCCTGCACTTCGGAGTGAGCGTCATACTGATCCTCGTCGTCTTGATCAGAACCTTCCAGCCCGTTAAAGAGTCCCATGTCCTACATGCGATCCACTCGTGCCTGGTCCCACATCACGTATCCCATTTCGTGCAGCTTCATTCGCCCGGAATGATGCACCGGATGTCCCAACATTGCCCGCCCATGAGCCCACTTCCATATTTTGAACGGACCATCATCGACGTCTTCGAAATATGGGCGCCTTGCCTTCAGGGCATAAGTTTGCGGGTCGGTATGGTCGGTATGGTCGGGGGCCCATGCCTGCTCGTCACACATCATGCCGCTCAGATCCTGCCAAGCTCTGTGAAGATAACGACCGGTTAGGGTCTGCCCACAAACGAGAAGCCCAGGTTGCCGATCAAAGGCCTTTGCAGGTTCAATTTGGGCCTCTCCAGAGTATACATCCAGTGCTCTCATCTGCGTCATCACTGTCATCAAATATCAGCTTTACTTCAATAGGTATGTCTCGCTTATTTCGGCGCCGTATATGGGGGATCTCGGTCAATGTAACGACACAGAAGTGCAACACTATATTGCGACACTACCGGGCAAAAGTAGAACGTTGTCAAGTCGGACGCTTGACCACCTGCACTCCCTTCTATACGTACCGTTACGATCAATCAGGAACCCGTGGCCAACCGCAATTTGTTCCATCTCCTAAAAGCCAAAATGCGAAAGAAAGCCGCTGACACACTGACCGAGCTCTAGGTCGGGCATAGAGGCCCGGCCAAAGATGTTGTAGAAAATCTCCAGGAGATATAAGGTGCGGACGATCCGCCGGCGCTCTGGAGCTGAAAGCTCCAACTGGGACTGGGTTTCGCCAAGTTCTTCTAGTTTTGTAATGCCGAATTCTTCGGCGAGTCCGGAAATAGTCCGGTATATTTTATAGAGGACGGGGACATCGCCAAACGCCACCCCAACGCCGGCCTCGATACTTCCCCTCCGGAGATACGCCGCAACGAATTCAAGAGTCGATAACGGATTAGCCGGCTGGGCCAATCTGGAGGCTAGTAGCGCAACTACTGCTTCATGGCGCACACCACACGAATCCAACTCGTTGCAAAAGACCTGCACAACAATGGCCGAGTGGAAATTATTGAACGCATTCAGAACGGTACGACAACTGAGGATAGCACAACGTAATGCTCTCAGTTCGTTCAGTTGGGTCAGGACCGTGCAAATAATATCGGGGGAGAGGCCCTCCAGACGTGACAAGCGAGCCAGTGGGACGGGCGCCATAACAGAGATCTGCTGCGAAGAAGAACGGAGAGATAGAGATCTGCTGCGAAAAGGAACGGAGAGATAGAGATCCGCCGCGAAAAAGAACGGAGAGATAGAGATCTGCTGCGAAGGGGAACGGAGAGATAGAGATCCGCCGCGAAGAGGAACGGAGACGTTTGCTGCGAAAAGGAACGGAGACGTTTGTTGCGAAAAGGAACGGAGAGATAGAGATCCGCCGCGAAAAGGAACGGAGAGATAGAGATTGCTATGAAAAGGAAGCCGGAAGAATTGCACGGCTGTTATAGGAATTCGGTATGAAAGTCAATAATGTGATTCAGTGTGAAAGTTGGAAACCAATTATAATTTAAGAAGAAAGGTTGGTTGTAAACATTGTTAAGTTGGACGCTTGGCTATAACTACCTAGTGTGAAAATTGAGAAGTGGATACCACTGCAAAATAAACACGATCAAGCACGATACAGCAAGTTGGCAACTACTTTATACAGGCATTAATGTAGAGGTAGCACTTACCTACTACGAATGAAATATGTTGGCTACAGCAAGTACGTAGTATCAGTAGGTACTTACCTAATCTACATATACAGGGCAACTGCGGGAAGGTAAGTATGAGGGAACAGTGCATTTAACCCGCCTCTCACAGAGGATCTTATGTCGCCTACCCCTTAAGTTCCCTTTTACAGCATTGCTACTAATTCAGATCGCTACACATCTATGCGCTTGGACAGCTTATCTTTCTTAGTACCGTATTGACGAACAGGGGCTGTATAATGGTCTGCAGTGTTGACCAGAAATGTCCTAAGCGATCAAGAGATCTGCGCTGCCAAATCGACAGCAGAATCATCTGGTATTATTGATTGAACTAATATGACCCTGTTCCAGGGGAAGGCATTCCCTAATGACGAGCCAAGCAAGACCACCGTTGCATTGGAAGGCTTAGGTTGTCTAGGTAACAAAGTGATGAAATTCACGCCTCTATAACTGCATATGCCCAAATAAAGTTTCTGTCCATGGGGATGGTGAAAAGTCCATGCAGATTGTCATCTTCTTGCTCTCTTTCCATGCTAGCTCATGAGAAGGCCAACGTTAGGTCCGGCATGTCTGTTTGGAACTCGGTCCGAATTAGGCAGCATGGTGATCACAGTTATAATTATCCTATCAGTAGAGAAGTCGACAAGCCGGATTTGAACTCTTCTCTTCACATGCCGTAGGTGGTCTCGTATTGTCATAAACCTTGTTGTCGCCTCGATGTTCGCACTTACGCAATCATTCAGTTTTACACGAGCCCGAACACCCTGTCTATTATAATCAAATCAGATACATCGTGCTTGACTTGACCACCCTTTGCTCTGCTTGGAACCTGTTGACTTACCCATCCACCACGCGGTGTCAAACTAATTGATCGGCGTTTCTGCCAAAGCACTCATTTCTCACGACGAACCCTAATGCTCCGATGCAAACTCTCGTAAGAACCATGGCTGTACGTCAAGGCATGTCATTTAAGGCCACTTGCAGGAGGTGCAGTCTTGGGACCAGGGATCAGTTGGTCGCAAGCTATGTAAGACGTATAGCTTGCCCGAAACTACCAATACACGTAGGCAGTTGTTTTCTCCGACCAGCTCTGGGCAGGGGGAGACGACCTTACTTCAATCCCATTATAATGTATCTGAGATCTATTTAGATGCCTTCAACGGCAAGTTAGACTCAGCTCCAGCCGTATAAAGCGGCATTATGAGAATATGTTCTTTTAGAAACCGGTAAGGGAAGCAAACGGCAAACCATTAGATGCCAGTAAGTCACCCAGACAGACCAAAACACTATCTCGAAAGATAACCATAACGATTGCCATTTGCTTACGAGACATAGTGGCTGTCCTAAACATCATCGGAAAAGGAGTGGCACAGATCTCGAGGCACACGCAATTGTTACAACGACGGCATTCCGACGCCGAAAGCAGACCAGACAGGCTCGACCTATCAAGCAAACATGTTGCTCTCTCCGTGGGAGGTGGTATCAGAGGAGATCCGAAGGTATTAGTGCCCCAACTCGCTCATGAAGATAAAGGTCTAGCAAACGCCAGTGGATTTTCACAGTTTCCTGCGATACTAGATATTGTCGAGAAGAGGTAAGTAGCATGAAACAACTTCGCAATTCACATATCCTAATATCATGCATTAGACCCTGTAATTCGCGAAAACACACCGATGCTTCGGCGGCTGCTGCTCATTGGGTGGCCTGTCAGGCCAGCCTTGTAAGCACTCACGATGAGACCACATCGCCGCCCCAAAGCCAACCGACTCAATCAACACACTCACAAGCCGGTTCCATTGCTTCTATTGCAACGACACCGGGCAGTCCTCTACCAGCCCTCCAGAGTATGAGTCTATCAGATCATGACGGGCTCAAACCGCTGGCTATGGAAGAGATTGATCCGGCATCCTTCGATCTAGTTGCACCTCCCGAGGTGCCAGAGCCTCAATATTCTGCAGAAGTAAAATCGGAGCTTCTTTTATCGGTGGATCATCTCAAGATCATCTTCGATGATCCGAAGCACACGCAAAAGTTTTCCGATTTCCTCTATGCCCAAAAACCAGAATCCGTACCACTCTTGAACTACTACTTGAATCTAGTGAAGGCACAGAGAGCCATTGGCTACGCCGACGCTATCATAAGAGAGCTTGCAAGTATGAACAGGACCCCGTCCAGTGAACTAGCTCTCACCGAGACCATCGGCAAGTCGTTGATGGGCAGAGCTGAAGAGACTTTCGGCGTACTGGCACAAGAGGAGCTGCCAGCATACATTACTCATGTGTGGACCAAGATCGTAAACGCCACTATCAGACAGCGAATTACAAACACTCTGCCACCCAACTTGCGTGAGCTGTCGGAGGGGTTGGCTCAGGTCTTCTGTTTGACAGACCCTTCGAGAGACGACAACCCAATCGTATTCGCCAGCCAAGGTACAGTACCACTGCCATTGTGAATATCAAGATACGTACGCTAAAACATGCCTATGACCAGAGTTTCACAGGTCGACTCAATATGGGAGGCGATTCGCTCTAGGCCGCAACTGTCGCTTCCTCCAAGGTCCCAAGACCAACCAGCATAGTGTCCACAGGTTCCGAGAAATGCTCGTAGTAGGCAAAGAGCATTGCGAGCCGTTGCTGAATTACAGGCGTGACGGATCTGTCTTTATGAATTTGCTCATGATCACGCCCCTCTACGACAATCGAGGCAACATCCGGTATCACCTCGGAGCTCAAGTAGACGTTTCAGGGCTTCTCAGAGAATGCGCCGGGCTCGCATCGTTAGGCGAGCTCGTGGCACAAAAACAACTCCGGTCTGAGGTATCTCCTACCACCACGACCACCACCACCAGTAAGCGTAAAAGCGCCAGAAAGTCACGTTCAAGTAGAGACGCGCTCGGCGACCTTGCCGAGTTGTTCACTCTCGGTGAGTTGAAGACCGTCCAGGCATCGGGCGAGATGATTCATGAGACGCACGTGGAGAAGCCGAACAGCGTCGGCTCGAGCGCAAGCACGAATCACAGCAACAAGCTATTACAGTCTCTGACAAAAGACGAGGGGGCGCCAACCGAAGAAACAGCGCCGGCGGCCAATTCTGTCTCGTCATCGGCGCTGACGCCTCTCTCTACCTCCTCTTCTTCGCTTACCAGCCGCCCGCGGAGCATCCTCGACCATTACCTGCTCGTGCGCCCGTTCCCCAGCATGAAGATCCTCTTCGCGAGCCCTTCGCTGCGGGTCCCGGGGATTCTACAGTCTCCTTTCATGTCGCGTATCGGAGGGCCGCCGAGCATCCGCGACGCCATCGTCCAGGCGATCAAGGACGGCGACGGCATCACGACCAAGGTCAAGTGGCTCGCACGACCTATCCCGTCGTCTGGGTCTGGGTCTGGATCTGGGCTGGCAGCAGCGCCGAACCCCACGCACGGACGGAGCCGCTGGATCCACGCGACGCCGCTGCACGGCGTCAATGGCGCTGTGGGCGTGTGGGTGGTGATCCTCATCGACGACGAGGAGAAGCAGAGAGTGCCCGCCGGCGCCCCGCCCGTGGAGCTCTTCAACAACCTAGAAAGACGCCGACCGTTTGACGTCGACTTCGTCGCTGCGGATAATAGTAACCTAGATTCTTCCGGTATCATCGTAGATACGAAGTCTGCATCGGAGGACCCGGAGGACGAGGCCCGGCTGGCAAAGCCGAGAAGCCGGTTCGTGGAACACCATGAGGAGCTCGAAGGTCCGGGACGGGGCCCCGGACGTGCTGCAGGGACGCCGCGAAACTTGGAAGCAGGAGGGTGGATCTGAGTTAAATTTTTTCTGGTTCATGTGTGCAGGGAAAGAAGGGGAAATGTGTCCCTCTGGTCAGTCGTACCTTGCTTCTGACATTTTGTCACTGACCAGGGGTAGGGGTGTAATGTCAATAGATTCATACACGCGTGGAGCTCAGAAAGCTTGGTTGCGACTTACATGTAGCAGTCAAGTTAGAGTTATAACATTCCTGGTAGATAGGCTAATACACGGGTTTATAGGTTTCCTGATAGATGTCGATGAGATGTGTCTAATGTTGACACCGTCCCCCTTTACACATGATAGCTATACCATCGGTATTCCGGCGGTCACAAATAGGTCGTGAGCAATATGAGAGTATGAGAAAAATTTCCGCCTACATATCTCGCCGAGGAATATCTCCTCACTCCTATCTAGCTAGAGAATTAACGATTATCACGCCAACGTGAAGTTTAGCCCCGTGCTAATACTAGCATCGTACCTCGACCGAAGAAAATGCTACAGCTACTATCACAATTATACGAACAATCGACGATATCCAATCATATAAAGCAGGATTAAAGACTCGGTTCTAAGCAGGATATCGAAGCTCCTTGCACGATTTAAAAGGAGGGTCGGGTCATCTTTTCGTGTATCTACGCTCTCTCTACTATTCACCTATTATCACGAGACGCATGCAGCCTCGTTCCGATAGCCCGGTTCGGTTTTACGAGCGTCACATCAAGCTTCATACGAGCAGGCGAAGCTTGTTTTTGTATGCCTACCTACGTGCGCAGGATTGAACTTTAACGTCCAGCTGGGATACAGATAAGGGGGAGCAAGGGGACAAAGTCAGACATAGAAGACTAGGTTAGTTAACGACTGGGTTTCCAAAAACACTACAAGAATAGATTGATTACGGCATAACGAAGCATTCCTATATGAGATATACTATACCAAAATACCATTCCTTAGCGGCTCAATTCCCTCGGTGGCTCGATGTCCCTTTGCCCCTGTTTCTTATTTTCCATATTTTCCCTCTGTGTGTGTGTGTCTCTCTCTCTCGCAAATCTCGCAGTTGCTACCACGCATGTTCATTATTTCCCCACAGCATCATAAAAGCGTTGTTATAGTACGAACATGTTAATATGCCGCTGGCGGAACGGAAACGCCATCGCGCGGACCCGGGGAGCTCAGCTGAAGAAGCTGAGCCGTGGTACTGGGTTTCTGGCGAATAATTATGTGCTGCAGGTACCCGGCCGTTCGCGAAAGTCCTACATACTTACGTTCGGATGCACATGGTATAGATTAATTAGCATAATAGAGTATTCCGGTTCTTTCGATGACTTCAACATCGGTTGAACTACGGGCGCTGGCATATAACTACGGTACAGTTCGCGAAATTCTCGTGCCCGGTGCAGGGTCTGTAAGTCGGCCACGTGTGTTTTTCACTCAGGAAAGATTTACCACGGCAGCTGAATTGGCTTCGCTTATCTTGTAGGGCTGAAGATGAACTTCATGAGGCGCTGGCTCAAAAAGTACATACTCACTTTCATCCGTTCTCATACACATAACATATGCCGTCTCCTAGACATTCATGTGGGAGTAGTGAACGCCGCTGAGTTAGGCCACGCTGATGAGTGAGAGATATTGCCAATTCACCGACAATTACCTGCTTAATTCGATCATGTAAACCCTCATACTGTATACTGCGTATTGACCAAACTAATTAATTGACTATCTACCTAGACATCACCCCCCTCCCTCACGCCAAGTGACCTTTGAATACCGATAGTCCGGGTCGGTTGAAGCTTGGAGACTAAATTGGCGTTCGTTGACAAGAGAGCGGAAAAGAACGCATCCGGTCCAAACAAACGGCACTAGGTTAACTAACTCGCGGCGGGATCGATAATTAGAGGCAAAGACCCCTACGGGATTCGAGAGCCAGGTCTAGATGCGATGCGATGGTCTTTTCGTCCTCGCCGTCGCTAATTATTTCGCGCACACAAACAAACGGAGAAAGAGTTTGGCAACTAATTAATTAGTATCGTATGATGATGTGGCTATCTATGCGTAGATGGCTTCGCTTACGCGCAACGCCGAACGGCTCGGCTACCCAGGTAGGTTAGAGGGTACTTACTTCGCACTTAGATCTAGATATACTAGTCGACGTGCAGAACGATAGTTCGTTCCCATCCGCCCGCCTGCCCACCAGGCCGGTACAGTAGCTCGGTGCAGGAGACTTATGTTATACGATGGGCCGGTTGCTTGCTTGCTACTTACTTCGCTCCGGCACTAGATCTGTCCCGACCGCATGTAGTACGCATACGTCCGTCTTTTCTGTCAAATTAGCGCACAAATACAAAGAGCCCGGCAGCTATTTTAAATTCACGTATGTGATGTCTTCGTGGTCTCGCCCGATAGAGGCCGGGGTAAGTGGTTCTTGGCACGAGTAGATGTATGTAAGTCACGTATACATATGCGTAGGCAATAGGTCGATGGTCTAGACGCGACGAATTTTCGAGGGAGGAGGAAGGAAGGCGAGTGCGAATGGCACGTATGCTTAGGAGCCAGATAATTATGCGTATTAGCCAACTATCTGCAACTATCTGCTGTTGTAGTACGCAATGAAGACCCGTGTGGGTGGTAAGATATCGCTAAGCATTGCAGACATGGATAGACGTCTGTTCCTTCCCGCTGCCACCTCGTGACCTGATAGAGAACGTTGGGGGCGGTTTATACCGCATAACCGACGAGTACGGAATCCTCTCGACCATTGAACTGTCATCTGGGTACCAGTCGTGGTGAATTAATTGGATTTGTACCACAGTACGAGAGTTCTAGAGAGGTTCAACTTCGAGTGTTGCCAAGAGAGGTCAAGGACTGAACTTTCATGCACTGTAAGTCAAGATATAGCCTACTTGATATTGTGTTACCCTCTTCGCTGGCCTTTGGGCTCATGCGGCTCTTCAAGCTGCCGATATGGCACGTTAGGATCATGTCAACCGGCATTAGACCGCGACCTGACTGTCTGGGCGTCTCCCCTTGCTTGGAGAGCAAGATACAAACATCTTACGGGACCGATGACGATGGGAGCGGTGTAGCCACTGATCCAGAAGGCAAATACCGCGTAAAGGGTCGTGCAGGCTACCCCGCGAATACATTGCCTACAAACAGTATACGCTCGGTAGGGGTTGTATTGATGCAATCCGCTGCCCCTCACGACTGCGGAATAAAGATCGTTATGTGGAAGGATCCTGCGGATTGGGTAGATGCATCATAGGCAGCCAACAAGGTTGCTTGTTAGTGAACCAAGAATCGAGACCCCAAGACCCAATAGCCTACTAGAAATGGCCGCCCAACCGAGTACTTCTCCATGGTAGCGACTCGACTCGGAGGGTTACTGGCAAGCCTCGCGCGCTAGGCGCCGAGGGGCCAGATTGTATTCGCGCACACAGAGGAGTACCGGTAGGTATCGAGATCTGTTTTGTATTCCTGGTATCTTCTCCATTAGACCGATGGAAAGAGAAGAGCCCATTGTATGTAAGTGGTTGTCTATAATAAGTAAGTATGTGTAAGAAATGTGCTAGGAGAACGCTGTGGCAGATGCAGACGCAGACACATATACTGATGCAGATGCAGATACACAGCCTCGAATTCTGAGGTAGTCAAGCAGGTCATTCATTTACTTACTTACTTACATGCATGTAATAGGTTGAGGTGAGGGGTGAGGGGATCCAGCAAGTCGGCTTATACAACCGTACAGTGGAGATAGTTACCTTCTTCACGATGAGTACCACGGGAGAAGAGCGGTCTGTCCGATCACGCATTTCCTCTTAGGTCTATTCAGACAGATGATGTCGAACATGTATGCGATAGAGTAGATGGAGGCCTCGTCATGTGATCGTCTCTGGAATGATATCATTGTACACGCCAATCTTCTACACTACGGAGCACAGCGTAGCAGACGACAGTATTTTCAAAACAATCTTGCATAAGTAGAGAAAAAGCAATAGTCAGACAGATGGCCCGCGAGAACGGCCCTCCCAACTCCCCACCACCGAAAAGAAAAACAGATAAATCACGGAGTAGATGACAGATGAGGGCAAGCGGGCCGAGGCGAGCGAACGAACCAAAAAGCAAAGGAAACAGAAGCAGCGAAGAATGGTGCAGTGCAAAAATCGATGTTTCGATCAATATGGGGTACGGACTTGGGATTGCTAAATAAGCGAGTCGGTGCTGCCGAGCAGGCGAGTTACCGGCGCAAGCACAGCACGAAGCGAGCACGCAAGGATTTCCCTTTCGGTAGCAATTAGATTGCTTTAGGTATCTACGGTCGCTGTAGTGTATGTCGCCTGCCGCGCGCTCCACTGCACTATCCAAAGTACCTGCGCTACTTTTGGCCTTTGCCGTCCCCATAGATACCTGTGTACCCAAGATGCTCGCAAGCTAGTGTAGAAATGTAGCGCAGTGCAGGCAGTGCCATCCCGCGTTAGCAGGTACTTATGTACTTAAACTGTGGAGTAGGTACTTCGTGCCTACTGTGACTACAGATTCGCGGTCCAGGTTCTGGTCCCCTACAGTGGTCAACCAGCCCACCAACCACCCCCTCCGCTGTCCACAACAAGATCTGACGGCCTGGGGTAAGTAAATACAGAACACCCATCCGAACTCCGGGTGCCCTGTCTCCAAGCTCGCCATTGGCTTCCCATGGCTGCTGAAAAAGAACCAGCAAACATTATCCCAGAGATGCCACCCCGCCGGAAGAGTTCAGCATTCAGGTGGCATCGTTCACTGCTTGCATACATACGCACATATATAATACATACATATTATATACACTCATGCATGGGCGCTGCCGTGGCAGCCCGGTGGACACAAGTCATTTCGTAGAGCAGCAATGTGTGTAAGTCGATAGGTCACGTCAACGTAATAAGAAACCCAGGCCGTCGTCAACTCCGGCTCGGCTCGCTCAAGAATTGTCCCTGTCTTACCTGCCCTTTGGGTGTTACCAACGCTACTCAGTACCTAGTAGGTACGTACGCTACGAAAGAAAAGAATAAGATTTCGGTTTCACAGCATAAGAGCGCGGGCCAATGAGCTCTCTGTATTGGTCAGGTACATAGGTGTAGACACAATACGGTACGATACGATTTTGGGCAGAAGATTGGGTCAGTAGATTGGGGAATTCCCACGTCAGTACGGATTGGCGATGGTACCCCATGCTGCTCCTCTTATGTAATGAGCCGGCCAATGAGAAGCTTCTCTATGTATGTCAATATGTATGTCAGTATGAGGAGGGGCCCTACTGTTTCAGGTACGACTGTGGTGTTGCTAGCCTGCTGCTGGGCTGGCCACTAACACTTACACGCAGATGGGATAGAAGCAATTGATACTGATGGTGCTCGTGTGACAGTCGAGAAACTTCATTTATGTAGTAAGATGTTTGTGATTTGGAGGCATACATGATATTATTACATAGGGTATCTCAGCCAGTACAATGTCAAACGATGAAATGACTTATATGACCACCAGTGCAAATAGACAATAGCCAACATGAGGGAGGCGTTCACGAGCCTGTGAACGCCCGACCAAATTATCCACGGCTTCTTTCCAGATGACGAAGCCTTCGCTGATGCCAATTCCAACCAATGCAATGTAGATCTACCGTACGCCCCGTGGATGCTCTTTCAAAAAATGTCTTCAATATACAACCGAGACCAGTTCCTGTACCGGTCATGCTATGATCTCTATGCCCATTTTCATCATGTCGGTCGTCAAGATATCCTTTCCCGTAGGTGTAGAGGGAGGAGAGTGTGTTCGTATACAAGGGGGTAGAATGGCGTGAGGAGTTCTATATACGGTTCGCAGCGTCACGATGCCGCTAGCTCATCTCAATCATCCGGGCCACGTCCTCTTCTGTTGGGTCGTCCGAAACCCAGATGCCCTTTTCATGAGGTGTGGCATTCAGGAAACCTTCTGCACGTCTCATCGTGTTGACGTCCAGGTCCGTCACCCAAGCCTTTGGGTCGGACAGTTTGACACGGACCTCGTGTTCGGTGGAGAGCATCATGTCATCCTTGGCCAAACGTCGCGGGCCGTCAAAGACCGTTAGGACGCGCTTCTTCATGTTCATTTGACCTTTATCAAATCCCCAAGAGGGAGGGAAGTTCTGGCGGTTCTTGCGGCCTTTCGTCTTTACCGGCACAGAAACACCACCTCGTGAATGTGTCATGCCCCGTGACTTCTGAACGCCATGGGGAGGATTGGTCTTTCTCTTCGCGGGTGATGTCATCTTCCTGATCTGACCAACCTCAGCGAGCAAGTCTTCCTCCTCGCCCATATCCTCATCTTCTTCATCATCAGAATTGGCAATGGCTTGTGTGGTCAGAGGCAGCTGGTTCTTCTCCAACGTTTGTTGGACATCTTTATCATCTTCTACCTCGGCTAAGCGCTGAGCATTGATGGCCTCAGCCGGATCCTCTTGTTGAACGATGCGGAGAACGCATTCATCAAGATGCTCATAGAAGTCTTGAGCGCTCGAGAATGTGGCCGAGCAGGTAGAGCACTTGCCGGTAGCGTCCGGGGCATAGCCAGTCAATTTCTTCCCGCTGTTAGCAGAGGGAGATGTCTTCTTCCGGCTATTTGGCGGTGTCTGTTCTACACCGTGAACAGCCGTGAGATGACGTTTAAATACGTCCGCCCTGTTGAAGGACTTCTCGGCAGACGACCCAGAGCCCGGACAAAAGCCGCACACCATAGTTCCCTTGTAGTGGGTTAGTGTGTGCCTGTTCTTGTCGTATTTCCGTGCAAAGCCCTTTACATGATATTCGCAGGTGAGAATGGGGCATTTCTCGGGACGCTCCGTCTGATGTGTCAGCATGTGAGCTTTGAGATCTTTGAATGTCTTCCCGCAATCCGGGTGAGGACATCGTTGCTTCTTCTCCGACTCATCACTATTGTATGCATACTCATGCGGGCTAGTATGCGACTGATATGAGAGACTGGGACGCCGTCCGTGGGTAGGTGGGATCGCATACGGGCTGTATTGCTGGTGATACGTATGCATGTATGGTGATTGAGTCTCAGCCCTCAAGACAGGGGCTGGAGAAGTAGCGCCAGAGAGAGCGGGTGACTGAGGATACGCGTTCGCAGGCGAGTAGCCGTTGTGTTCGTATGCCGACATGGGCGGTGGCATTGAGCCGCGAATCTCAGGGTGAATTAACGATGGGTCTAAATGGGGCGATAATTAGCATAACAAAATCGCTATCGTACAGCACGGCTAGTTGTAGGACGCGATTCAAAGAGAAAAGCAGCGACAGTGAGGCCTCATAACAAACAACCCAGTGGCAGTGTGCAGTCAAAGTGGAGTCTCATGCAGCTACTGCGAGGCGCAGAGCAAGTGGTGCGCTGTAATGCGCTGTACAGAGCCGGCGTCTCCCGTTGGCGCTCACTGAACCGGGAACCCCACCAAGACCAAATCTGCAAGCGCATTGATTGGAGACAGAGTGTTTACTCCCTGCACTTGCGAACCAGTCCGCAGCACCGGTCTGAGGCCTCGTCTTTGATGCCACCAAAACCGGCGTCCACGATGAGATCAAGGTTTACCACTTGGGAATTGGATTTGAGAAAATGGAACAAACGAAAACGGAGAAATGAGACGAAGGGGCAAAATATGAGATTCAATGGGTAGTGGTCGCAGGAGGAATTCGCGCCAACTCACCAACGAATGTAGACTTGCTGTCAAAGGTCATGGTAAATTCGTCCATACCTGGTCCGGTGAATGCTGTGTACTCGGTCCCAGCGAAATAATCGCTGGATCCAACAATGCTCGGATTAACACTGATACCAGCTGATGCATACTCAGGCATGAAGGCTAGCTGCCCGTGATTAGAATTCGGAGATCCCACAGTTGATGAGGGAGATGGTGCCGAGGCTGTAGAGAGATTAGAAGACGGGAGCCGAAGTTCGCCTTCATCCGCGTATACACCTGGCGATGTCTTGCCGCGGTATAAAAATGTGTTGACATCAGCATGATGTGGGTCGATAGTCGGATTTGTGATGAATTCGTCTTGCGGGCTTCGCGAGAAGCCAAAGCCATTGGGGCTCATGCTCATGTCCAACGACGGGGACGCGTATCCAGCTCGTGTAGAAGGCTCTGGGAAGAGCATAAAATCCTGTTCGTGACTCGGCCGATGAAACATCTTATACTGATTAGATGCCATTGCCATCATATCTACTTGTTCTTCTTGTATGTGTTGTAAGTGCGCGGTGGAAGAAGTTGGAACCGCTTGAAGCGCGCTATGGTTTGCGGCTTGGTCAGTGACCGGTGACTAGGACTCGAGACGATCAACAAGAAGCAAAATCTCACATTCGCGCTTCGTATCCAAAAGCCAAGTGCAACGATATCGGCTTGTCGTTGAGTATATATCGATGGCAACGCGTAGTGTCCAATTGTTGAACTCTTGCTGTTTATTACCTGAACACGGTCGTGGTAATTGCTCTCCGTAAGCGTCTTAGACGTAGTTCTTGTCTATCTGTCGAACTTCCTTTCCATATATCGAGTATGGTGGGGTGATGCCAGTGAGGAAGCTGAGAGTACCAAATGATAGAGTATGAGTCGCAAGCCTTTGTGCTAATATGAAAAAGCGATTGATATATCTATATATACACGCACATGAAGAGAACGACTGGTTCGTTAAAGCTCGGGACAAGATTGTAGTTATGAGCCGTGGTTGTGTAGTTGTGGACAGAGAGAGGCTCTCGTGGTGGTGATGATTGGGGGCTCCAGACTCATATTATACATGAGCGAGCTAGGAGACCGCGTGCAGGACGCTCTTACGTGTGGCCTGGCTCTCGGGTTGGCTGTCTCTGGACGGGATCTAGTCTATCAGCAAGTGGGTCGTAGGGCAGGCGATCGAGGCGGATACATGTACATACGCCAGCTCATAGTAGCAGGGGGTGTACGTACCAGTACGTACCATCCATGTTCCTCCTCCCTTTTCTTGAACCTGGATGCCAGGGGTATTAGTGCGCTACACTACTTCGTACGGATACTTAGGTACTCTGCCCACTAGGCACTGAACAGGCCTGTAGGAGACAGCGAAAGCAGGTGGGGGCAGGGATGGGAGGCATTCGGGTTACAGAAAAGGAATGGGCAACCTGAGATGGGTGTGAGCAAATGGGCATGGGCGATGAGAGCGGTAAAGGATGTCTATCCCCCCTCTTTCCGGTGTAGAAACAAGTAACAAGAAGCGGTCACCCGCCTGCACACTTACTCACTCAGTGATCTAGGCCAGATTTTGATGCAGGCATATGATTCCCTCGTCGCAGGAGAAATTGTAGTGTGATGCCAGTACGGAATATATTAGTTAGTAATCGAATGTATGTCTGCTATAACCAGTTTGCAGTGCCCTCGGCATTTGGGGATGACCCGAAATTGCCGTCATCCTCAGTTGTGGTAATCAGGTCTGCGCTGATGCAGAGACGCCGTGATTGTTGTTGAAATCGCGGAGTGAGCAAACATGAGTGTTGTGGTACAGTGCCAGATAGGTAACTACGAGGTAGCTTGAAATGGAGCCCGGAGGCCCCAGATTGCGGAATCTGCCTTGTACTCTTGTTCTGCATCAACATGTACCGCACTTCGTAGAAACGCAGGGCCCTCGCTTGCCAAAGATACAGTGTGTTGTACTTTTGACAACACGGTACAGTGAAGTACCTAGTGTATTTATCAGTGTATCAGTGATGGGAGATCTACAAAACACAAGCTAAGATGAGGTAATTATGGACAGCAGCAGAACGATGTATGCATCACTGTACTTCATAGAGTTCGTACTGTATGGATAAAGCACCAGACAGACGAAAGAATTATCGAAAATGTGTGCTTGTGCCAGTGGTGTACCAACACTACAGTACGGTAGTGTGCAACCAACCCCCTGACTCGACAAAGTCCTCCGCAGGGGTTTAATTTGTCTTGGACAGCACAACTTAACTCTCTGTCGGGTCGGACTTTTAGTGAACTGCTGTGTAAATACAGTGTGGATAAGACTCGTCAAAAAGAGAGAGACAGCTACGGTACTGTATGTCAACGGTGATGGCACACCACCTTCGCAATCTTATTAGGGCGCTATTATTCCGCACTCCCCCTGTCACCCATGTCCCTCCTCTAGTAGTGCCTGCTAGTATGCTCTATAAATGTATCCTTCTACTGATGCCTGCCTACACACTTTCATAACGGTACACTACATTTAGTGTAAATCTTTCACTAGCCATAAGTACGAAGTACTATCACTGTGCGATACCATCACGATGCGCATCTGAAGAATTGTAACTAAATTAATGTAGGGGCCTGCTTTACCTTACCGATCAGTGGTAGTGTAGTTGTCCAAAGTTTGGTATCTATTATTAAAGTAGTACGAAGTAGGTATGTACAGAGCGACCACTTCATATCTGAAGCGGCTTATTGTAAAGAAAAACTTGTCATCTGCGTAACTTTGTCACGGTCTTCTGTGCTCAAAACTTCGCTATGAGACTACTCCAATTCAAGCAGGTATGCCCCTCTACAGAGTAAAAGTCCTGCATGGTACTTCAAATACACCTCTTGATCTACCTGGCCCCTGCATACCCACGTCCCAGGAAATGCGAGCGAACAAGGCCATCCCAGTCGGCCACGCTGAAATGCCTGAATTATCGATCCTCTGCAACTAGGATGACATGGAAGCGGGAGCATGGTAATATCTATGTAACTGAGAATCCTGTATTGAATATGTGTAGACGCTGGGTGGGAAGCGCCAGGTCCATCTCGCACATAACTTCCATGTATCAGATACGAAATAACATAATTCCATGTTTACCTATCCGAAAGAGTATTTGCCGTACCTTTTAGTCTTGTTTTCCGGAGGTGTCATATCACCAGCTAGTGTATGCTAAACGCCTTGATGAGAGCAACGGGCATCATCTGTTGTACGAAGTACACTACCTAGTTAATTATACCACTTGCCTAGTATAAACAGGTTGTGTCATACCAGTTCCTAGATCGGGTCGCGTCCCGACACATTCGACGAAGCGAGGTCTTCGTTCCAGCCGGCTCTGTAGTAAACAGCGCACAGAGCAGTAGGTATTCCTTCACGCCTGTTACTAGCACCGGGAGATGATTGCTAGTTTCAAACCGTCGACCTTTCTATGGCGCTATGGCGAATTCCCAATGTCTCGGGTTGGCCAGATCTGAATGTGCATGGTGCCTACTTCGTAGATGTGTAGTATAAGCTATAGTAGGTTTTAGATGACACATGGCTCCGAATTTGACTTCTGGGCCTCGATGTTGTCTCAGTCCGTTAGAGCAGCCTCGGTCGACGATTGAGTTTTTGGCTTCTCTTGGGCGCCTGGGCCGTCGCGCTATACCCTACGGGAAAGCCACGATTCTGAATCGAGTAAAGGGAAACGAGGATGGGCTTGAGAACGCCTACTAGTGGGTCTAGATTCGGGTGCAGTAACCATCTCCGTGCCCCATCGAGACTCGACCATGACATCCAGGGTTCCCGGACGTTAGCCTTGCACCGTTGCGGTGCCGAAGCTACGGAAGCCATCGTGAGCTAGCCAAGGCTAAGCCATGTGACAACGGAAACGAGACACCTACCTGCACTATACATGCACGCTCCACGGCGCAAGCAAGATGTAGTAGGTGCGTATGTATCTTCCAGTATTAGCGAGCATGCAGATAGTGTTGCGTTCTATGCCTGAGGTTCTCGGCCCTCTCGTACCGCTAATATCGGGAACACCTGGAACGCTGACCTGATACACCATTGCTTAGCTGTCTTGCCTTTACATCCCTCGTGGCAAGGCCACATGGCACTACTCACAACTTACCAGGCCTGCATATCATCAATTACCGAGCATGCGTTGAAAAAGTACAATACCGGAGTCTAAATCATTTCTGGCTCGGTTAACTTTAAGCATAAGCGCAGATATGTAGGACATGACCTTCTACTTTCCCTGTCTGCATGGGCGTGACCAACACTAGGATTAGGGAATGTTCCAATCTTACATCCCGTTGCCCGAGATATTGGTCTGTACTCCAACAATACGAGACCAGGTACAATGATATTCGTATTGAGAAAGAGAATTGTAACACAATATAGACCGCAGGACAAACCAGAATCTCGTCATCTCCCTCATAGAACAAATTAATCTTTCCCAGCGTACGGAGTACCTAGTTATGTAATATGTGTAGGTATGGAGACTGTGAGTTCACAACTGACTTCCCCGAAGTACGTACATGCAATTACTTACAGAACCTTACCGTAAGGGAATTGCTGTCCCATTAAAGTCACCAGATTCGACATATGATTGGCTGATTTACGACCAAAAGGGAAAGTGACCTGCAGCCGTGCGTGTGGGGTAGTTAGTGTACATACTAACCGCATTGGCTTGACACGCTTTCCATAAATAGCTCTTTGATCTCGAACACAACCGAGTAATGTAGGTAGTGTATGAATATGCAGTTATCTTCAACATGGTGCGCATATTAGATATTTGTGATCGAGTATGAATATTGGAGTGCTAATTGAACTATTGCCGTGATGCTGTTTTGGTAGTCTCCTTCGTGATATAGTTACCAGGTTAGTTGTACTGGAGCGTCTTACTTAGATACTTATAATCTAGCTACTTGTCGATTTCAGTTGAATTCATGAACCGGATCAGATGAATCTTACAATTTACGATGATGTAATTTGTTAAGGGCGTAAAATCATTCGTTATCAGAAGCTCATAATAATGTACCTGCTGAATACGAGAGACTATGGAATTGTTACGTACAGAAATCAAAGTAAAATAGATACCTCGTACCTAGTTCTTTCTTCTACACTATGGTCTGTCCTCTTTCACTGGTATTCGTTTAATCAAGAGATGTATTACGTCTTCAGCCCTATGTGGACATGTCGGTGACTCCAGGTTAGCTCACAGCCACCTCCAAACAGTGATCGATAAAGGACCTTGCAGCCTTAATCATACCGTCCATAGTTATACTTGTGACTTATTTGCCAACGACATACCGGCCCAACATTGTCCGTTATCAATTTTCTCCAGTCGGTTTATGTAAGAATAAATACAGAGGATTATTGAAGTAGATGCTCGGCGCAAGATCTGAGTACCGATATAATAATTTTGAATTGACACCATGGCTTGCAGTACTTAACTCCCGTGCTGCTGTACAAGATAGGGGTAGTTAATTCCGAAAAGATGGGGGGGGGTGGTAGAGCCTCATCATTTTCGCTGCTGCCAAAAGTACATGCCGGCTACTGCCGCGGCGGGCGCAGAAGATGCTAACTCAGGTATCTCAAAGTACACACTCGCTAGCTAGTTACGTAAGTCCCAGTCGATCGGCTTGTTTATCTCTCCGGAGCAGGGGTCGAAAAAATAAGCACTAAAGCTGTGATCATATCCCTGTCTGCCATGCGTTCCCGGCAAAGACCCCTGTCAGGCCAAGAAGACGTCTACACTACCTACCTACATTTCAACCCTACACTACGATGTACCTACGTGTCAGTATCAACCGATAACAGATTCTTACTCAGTAGATATAATAGCACTGTGAAGACAGGTACTTAACAAAAAGGGGCATCAATGTGGAGGCGGATAAATCGTAGCGATCTCCAAGAGTTAGGACCCAGAACTACGTCTTTCAAGTTAGAAAATCAATCACCATGTATCAAGCCTCCCTAGTGCAGTTTTAACTAATTAGTGTAGCTTCTTGCGGTCACCGAGATAAAAAATAATGCCAAAGTGAGTATCGTTCAGCGAAGCAGTGAGGTTGGAGGGAAAAAGCCTAAACATCTAACGTATCCTGTTCTCGAAAGTTTCATTATACATAGAGCCCTTATTTTCATATGCGTAATTCGTATTATAATAGAGCGATTTCTCATTTGTAACAAAGCTACAGGCCGTGCGATACACGAGGAACTTATGCTAGTGTGATTACACAAGGCTACAACCATGACTCCATGAGAGCCCTCCATACACTCTCATAGGGTTTGGTGTATTTACCTACCTATTTATACCAATACCTCATCATCATCACTCGTAGGTAGTTTAAAGGATTCCTTGGCGTGTCAGGTGTCAGTGCAACGCAGCCCTCTTACAGGCCTCAACATACCCCGTAAAGAAAGATTCGCTCTTGTGCGATGGTTGTTTGCACATCAGAAAACTAAGTACGTGCCAAAGGGTCAATCATTAATTAGGGGCTCACTGAGTCCTAATGGTATGAGAGCAAAAGTAAGAACGGAATAAGTGCCCGTCACCTGGATAATATGTTGCCCTGGCCCTCAAGTTACTCAGCCATATCATTGTTAGTTCTGGATATAGCTATACAACGCGAGGATCTGTTTATGAGAGCAAGTGGACTTGAGTGCAATACGTAAGTTGTTGGCTCCATTGTCTTTGGTTCGCACTTATGTGAGTGAACATTAGGCTGTAGTATTTCTACAGAGTACCTATGCGCCAGAGCTTCCTGCCTTCTCACGAACCTGACATATGGAGGGAAATCCCGCGCTCTACCCCGCCCGTTACGAGGACAGTGTAATTCGCTATGCAGCAGAAAATAACGAGGATCAGTGAACGCTTGGACTGGTCTAGAGACACAAGTGTCTAATTACTTCGTGGTTGGCACTACTTCATACATACACTACTGTACTTTGACTTGATACCCATGTAGATATTAATTGTGATCATGGCTCGCTCCGATCCGATCCGTTTCATGAGCGCGGCTACAGAATGAATACCAACAATCAATTGAAATCTACTGTACTTACCTGGTCACTCGAATGGATGTGTGACCAATGAGAAGTTTGCGTACATCCCAAAATGGAAAAGCTAAACGAGAACCACTAATCCTTGGGCGATACAAAACTGACCTAGCCCAAGGTAAACATGACAAAATATATGTACATAGAAAACGGTGAGCCACAAGCATCACGCCGGCCGATAGAAGAAAAGGGCAAACTACGCATACACTAGGCAGTGAACCAGGCAAGGCATACACTGCTACCTAGTGTAGTAGATAGAGCGGTACGACGTAGGTAGCATACATACTGCCTGGATCATGCATAAACTCTCCGTATCATTATGGGCACAAGGTAGGTATTACATTACACTACTTGTACATACCTATTACTATGTAGGTAATTAGTTCCTAGGCAGTATACACTGGAAACTGTAAAGCTAAGCCAAGACGGATTGTGCACTAGTTTTCCGGGGAGCAAGTACCGGTCTGTCAAGACCATGGCAATCAGCACACTTAACTACTTGGTTCTGTCGGTCAAGAAGCAGATTTTACTGCATTACGGTAAAAGTAGGTACATTAGTCTATTTCACGAGAACAGCCAACCTAGCAGTCACAGAGTGCTCAAGATCCTGATTTTGGTAATTGTCCATCAAACCAAGCTTAACGTCTGCTAACACAAATCTTCAATATCATCGGAGTAATCGTACCTCAGATTGAAACCTTACACCAGTTATTAGGTTTCGCATAACATTATGGCTAATGTTACAGAAAGCCGGCACGGATATTACCCAAACTACACCACACTCCTTCGTCTGTACTCCATATAATTATCTACCACTGTCCGAATGAGTGTAGAACTGTTCGGATGGATTCCGCACTCCTGAGCAGGGGAATTAGGTTTCTTCTCGTCCACTACCACTCGCACTAAGACTTGGCCTCCATTCGATCTCCATTGCCGGTCCCCGTCAGCCACAGTATGTACATGTGAATTTGATTATCACACGGTATTGCTCATTAATCTAATGTAGAAATACTAACTACGTTGAAAAAACCAACTTCCTAATGTAGTAAAGTCTACGGTAATATAATAGCTGGACGCTTTATCTGAATATCTGTCAATTAGATGGATTCATGTTATTACAATACGTCACATACAACTTTCTCATCTTCGGTTCGCGTTTCATAGATACACTATTAACTGCACGACATGTTTATAAACACCTAATACCTACCTACATATGAAGAAAGAACAGATCAAGTGCCCGGTTATCTATTCCTTGTCCCCCACAGTATATAAGCTCTAAAAAGAGGAACTATGATCATATACACAAAACGCCGTATAAACATCATACACCTATCGTGCTCTTCTGAATATAGTTGTCAATTATTGTTGTCAGTATTAACAAGATGTTGATGATCTACGTCCCAAATGCATTGCGCACTAGTATGATCACAACTTAGTGGATCTTCAACTATTCTTCCGAACGTAAGATCGGAGAGTTCAGATTGGCAATTATACAATATCACTACCATTACTACTGTACACACATCTGCCAAACGATACATTTCCCTGGCCAATAGCATTATGAGCCACCCTTCCTAACCTCCAGACAGGTGCTATCCTGGCTAAATTTGGCACAGAAAATTGAAGCAGGGGTCTTGATTGATGGCACCCTACATTAGTGTATTGCTTGCGGGACCCAGTATGTACAGTGTATCGTATTCGATCGTTGATTCGCTGGAGATGGTCGCCTATGGTCGCCGACTCGGGTTTCAGACACCAATGTTGTACCAACCCACCACGCGTGTCCGTCCCATGGATCTTCGATGGATGGGGTAAAATGACCAATGCCACGGCGATCTGGAACAATGCACGGAAGTTCGACAGATCTTCCAGATCCTACCAGGACTGAAGTCATAGGTCATGCGCGGCCCGCAATGTTTCGCGTGGTCGCAAACCTTTTGCCTCTCCAACGACCCCAGAGGATTCAACGTGAAGAATGAATGAGACCGAATACCTACTGAACGGAGGGACCAACGTCATGCTTTCGTACGGGCACTACCGCTGATGTATGGAGCACACCAATTTAGGGTACCGTATAAAACCAGATTGGTGACAATGACAGGAGCCTGTGACAGGAACTTACCTCGATATGGGTAGAGCAAAATTCAACAGAGTGTCTTATGTTATGGTCAAACCTGAATGGCATACGAAGTAGCTTTAGTGTACTTCCGTACAGAGCAATACGAGAAAAGGGACATACTGCACAAAGTAGTACGAAAATACGATGCACTAACCGTGGGTAGTATGTGCTCAGAAGCGCGTTAGTATATTACCGTATTGTCTACGGAGTACTCCGTAGATCTCTCTCCAACTAATACCCAACACAAGACATCGCCCCCAACCCAACCCCACGTACACGTACACTAAATATGCACTCATATCTTAGTAGTTTTACATCCGCGCTTGTTTCGGGACCGATAATGTTTGTTTTCCTTTTGCAATTAGTACTGAACCCAGATTAGTGATGACGCTAACTAGCCATAACTAGCGTGTTCGTCAATTAAAATTCCAAGTATAGGATTTAAGCTAGTGCTAGCAGACTCACTACCGGTACTATAGTAGCCAATCGCGGCTGCGTATATCTCAATGCCCAGTGGCTAGTCTAACTGCAAGACAACCGGTACACTATCGATGATCCTACACTAGGCTAGGTAGAAACTGTATGGAGTTGATTGTGACACAGACCCAGAAAAAGTTCCTGTGAGAGATAGAGCGTTTTACTAAATCTAGATAAACACTTCTTTTAGTTCCGATCCCAAAACCACACTCTCGGGTCCTTATTGGAAGCCGTCAAGAAGCTAATATCTACCCGACGATTTGTTAATATTCAGCGAACGTTATTGATCTTCTCACCGGGACAAGGATGGGCAACGCCTGCTGGTGGCAGGCATGACGGGTCGCTCCCACAATCCTACCCGGATCTCCCGTCTGGAACTTACCTAAGTCCCTTACTGATATGATCTAATTAATATCGTGATGGATCTCGACTTATTATGGTAAAACCCGACGATGTTCTTCTTCGCGATAGTTTGTTGCCATCAGGGCCGCGATGGGACACTCCCTTCCTTGTCTTGGTTGCACCGCAGCTATGCAAAGGTTCCCGATTACCGCTTTGGGAAGCCAGTATTACAGTACCCCAATTCTTATGTAATACCGAGCCTTCGGAAGCTACCACTGAATTCAGTTCCCAA
Organism: Nemania sp. FL0916; assembly: GCA_022578715.1. Classification (NCBI taxonomy): domain Eukaryota; kingdom Fungi; phylum Ascomycota; class Sordariomycetes; order Xylariales; family Xylariaceae; genus Nemania; species Nemania sp. FL0916. The sequence goes on from MU390292.1 coordinate 149,891, forward strand.
TCAAATGCACACCCCTGAGCTCTCAGGAACCGGTAATTACCTACAGACACATCAATAGGTATCTGTAAGATGCCTTACGCATGTGCACCCATGCATTCTATCAAGTATTGATGACATATGCGTACACTATGTACTGGTATGAAGCGCAAAATGCCATCTTGTAAACAATAGTATCTCTACTAAAATAGATATCTCTAGTAATACCAACGTGGTGCATGCATAGTTACCTGCTTTCTACCAGCTCTGTGATTCTTCAATGCCTAAAATATCAGACCCAAAACAACCTCGAGCCTGAACGTCGTGTGGCTTGGCCTGAAGTGTGGCTCTAGACGGGAATCCCCAGTGCCGCGGGCAGCATGGCGGCAGAAACTAAATGCGGCACGTACCGTGTAGAAGTATACAGTGTAATAGAGCAGAGAAAGACGGTGTCATTAGCCTGTCGTAATGTCCATCATCATTTCTGCATACGGAGTACCTGCCACAAAGTTAATTTGTGTAGAGACTGTTCACTGCCTGTTACGCATTTACTTCACTACATAAACAGCTGGCGAAATGTCTGCGCGGTTTTAGATCGCAACCGTATGCGATGTCGCATCAAAAGTGGCATATAGATGATTAATTCGGCCACTACGGAATAGTCGATTGTTGGAGTACCAATAATTATGGTATCACAGTAAGTCTACACCAGTCATTTCGCAGCCTGTCTCTTCCGACATGTGTCTGACACGATGCCGCTGGTCCAGGGTCAGGGACCTACTACGGTACGTAGTGTACGGAGTACAGGATAGCGCACTGGAAATTACCGCAAGCAAATCATAATCAGTACGCATGTATGTACTGTACCTACTAGGTGCACTGTCACTGGCTAATACGGTGTGGTCAATCGTGGACGCTGGGGTAGATACAGAGACCCTTGTCTCGTCCGTGTATCTCTGGGCAAGCCACCATCAGCGGAACCCTGCCATCCTGGCAAGGGTCAGCCACCGTCCCAGCTCGCTGGGTCGGTGCCACGAGGAAGGGTCGTACACTAGATTTGCCATGGCGTCAAGAAGGCTTCTCCGCGAAGATCTGCGCTTGGCTTGATGACGCCGGCAGAATCCCAGGCCTCCAGAACCCAAATGACGCTCAGCCTGAGTCGATAGCCGATTCCAGGCCAAAGCTCCAAGCTCCAAGCTCAAACCTCAGCAATCGATCGCAGACTTCACGCCTAAAGCATTGAAATTGCCTCCTTGGCACCAAATCCTGCACTACTGCTGTTGATCTACGTATAGATAGCGTAGGTTGGGCATGAACACACTGGCTCGCTACTTCATACACTAATCTAGCACTGATCCCACTACCAGCTTAACTTGCTCTCGACCGAGGCCTTGTCCATGTTGAAAGCATCACGAGGAGCCGGGAAATAGTGTAGCATACCCAGGTACCCTGCACTACCGCACGCTCCACTACGAGGTTGGCTAGATGCCTAAGGCATGAGCTTACTCTGAGCCAAAGTGGCCGCACAGTCGTGACCCCAGCACATAAGCGTTCCAGCGCTCTGGGCTCCCGCGCGCCGCTCCGTTAGTCTGCTCTGGATGGAACGCTGTGCGCTTAAGGATGCCCTCTCTGGTCTGAGGGATCATTGCCCCCGCGATGTAGCGCCCATCAAAAGTCCCTACTAACACCTTCCCCTGGATGAGTACGGAGTACATGCCTGCTGTCTGTGCAAGAAAGCAGAATTGGTCACGCATGCTAGTAACTTCGTGTAGAGAACTCCACGATTCCGCATAGTGTATCTAGCGAGCACACATCAATCCTGCTTGGCTCCCTTGCTTAGCCAAGCAGATAGCCCATTGCGAGTCTTATTGGTATACGAATACCTAATGCAAGGGTGAGTGAGAATGCAGCTCATTCACTATGTACTAGGTATTATCATGACCCCAAAGGATGGCACTTGTTGTCAATACTATATGCCACCATCGCCTAGCGACGACCAACAGACAGTACAACAGGTGAGACTCCGAAAGTTCTATGAAGGCATCATCACCAGCTACCTACTGATTCGGCTTGAACGAAGTATATTACCTTATTATGTGCTTGGCTCACCTGCGCGCTTATACTATATATAGGTATATATTCCCAGTATATAGCATCCATTCGATCTCTTGGATGGGTGCAAGGTGCAGGGTACTCGATGCCGAGTAATACGGTTCTAAAAGCATCACGCTAGGAACTTTCCGACGATACTTAGCCATTGGCTAGCAACAGCCACAGAGAACCGATAGCGGCTCTTGAACGCGCAACGGTATGCCACCACCGGCATCTTCCCAGCCCAATTGCACTGCACTACTTTCAAAGTGGCGTCGGCACGCCAGCTGCTGTAATCGAGATGTAGGTAATCCAACCGCGCCCGGCAGTTTGGGCACAGCAATAGGTGGGAAGCGCCTAGGATCTTATTCTGCAAGATCAAGCCTCATGTGCCCGGTTGGCCCCGTTGCTTTCCATAGAAGAAACCCAAGCGAAGTGACAAGGAAAGGCTCCAGCCACCTCATGTCTTATTGGACACCTTAGAACAGGCAAAAGCCATAAGGAAGAGTGATTTTCAATAGCTTTCCAGGAATGGAAAGCATGCCTTCGCCGATGGCGGGCGTACAACAGGAGCTAAGTAACCCGCATGCATCTGCATTCGGAGAATAGGGGATTGGCTTGTAGGCACTCGGGGCTCATACTCCAGGCTCAACATTGTGCCAGCCCCGACGCCTTACGCTCTGGGCAAACGCAACATTGCTGGAAGTGTAACCGCGCGCTCAGAGCAGCAATTCGCCATGACTGGAATAATCATGACACCCTCCCCGTCTTGCAGCAAAATGGTCGATAACGTGGTTGGCCATGTTGCCGCCTCCACGGGACGGCCTACAGCCAGTCTATTTCGATGTAACTCTCTTCCCTGGCTACTTACTCCATCACTTGCTACACGGAAACAAACTTACGCTCCCTGATTCTGTGCAGTGCAGTGGGACTTCAATCGGTTTGCTTATCCACCTAGCTGCTCACTCATGCTTAAGATTTGTTGCTCGAAGTAGTTGGCGGTTCGTTAACCGAGCCCAGTGTAAGGCGCCCCGGCAAGGCAGAATCCGGGATACAAGCCGATACGGCGCCAACGCAGCGAAACTCATGAAGCGACATACCGACTTTCCCCATTCTATATACTTACCATCTAGATCTAGGGAGGATGTGTGTCCTTGTCCCATCTAGTCCACCGTCTAAGAGGTTGTCTCCATGAGACCACGTTGTTCGGAGTCCGATGATCGACATTCCACGCGCCATCCCCTTTTCCTTTAATTACCGGCGAGGACCAGTAAGGTAGGATAGGGCGCTAGAGGGAACGTGGCCGAGTTGTGGTTGTGTCTCAATCATCAGTACTGTAACGGTGTGCTTTGTGGGCCTCGCCTCGCCTTGTGCTCACATTCCATACGTGCGCTACATGGACGTACAGTATATGCTCATGCACAAGCCCACTCACCATCAGGGAGAAGATGCCATACTCGCGATGCAAGAAAATGACAAATATCTTATGTCGGAGCAAGAAACACGAACACGTCCTCTGTGTTTCCAGGGCTATCCGGGGCTCTTGTGCTCGTCTCCATAACCACCTCCATCTCTAGCTCCATTTACATATCCATTCCAGGGATCATATCGAGCATGTCTAGTGCATCTACATTGATCCACCAACCCATCTTACCAAGAATTGACACGTATGATCCACGCATGTTTTCGGTTTCGGTATCATCGCCGGGCTCGGTACCACACCACAAGAACCGGGTGAGTGGATGACAATAGTTTGCGCCGGATAATCCTAATGCCCGTCTGATGCACTGGACAGCCTACCCATCCCGCGAACCCTGGTGTAAGTGAGTAAGTTTCCGTAGATGCCTACACTAAACTTCGAGTCCCGCACAGCGACTAGGCTCACTGTCTTCTACTTACAGTATCCTCGTCACTCCTCTAGACGTCCTACCTAGTGTACGTCGGCTAGCGAGAGGACATCGCCACGGACACGGAGACCACAGTGACTACATACCTACAGTATGGATTTACCTCTCTATATTCTCGTAGCGGTGTAATTCCGCCCTTCGCAAAGCATAGTCGTTGACAAATCCCGTCTCGGGTGTTGCCCCGTTACTGTGATTCCCCTCTCACCCTCTCCCCACGCATACGTACATACCCCATACTTACCCTTCCTGATGGGGGAGAAAACAAGCGAGAGACTTCGCCCAGTGCCGGTACTGATACCAAGAGCCAAGTAGTCTAGACGTTCTTTGCGTGTGCGTTTCCGCCGACGCGATAGGGAAATAAATGCAGCCCGTTACGCATCGGTAAGCTTGTCACGGTAGATTCGGCCCCACGAGGGGAAGATATTGGATCGTGGCCGCGTGGTCAACCAGCATTGTTGCTGCGCTGGGGACGAGATGGGATGGAATGGCCGGATAGCCGCGACGTGATAGGTAGTAGCGGGATGGTCTTTTTTTCTCCGCGTAGTCTAGTTGCGTTGCGTCGCGTCGCAGCGTTGTCACGCCGAAAACTGACATCGGCAACCTAGACCTTCCCACGTGGTGCTGCGTCCCCTCGCCTATGCCGCTTCGCTGCTGCTTGCTACTTGTTTGCTACTTCTTGTTTGCACCTCCTGCTTCTGTTGGAGGGGCTCCGCCCGTGGGCGTTTCCTAGCCGCTAGTCGAACGCATATTGCAACGCTGTGCATGGTTATGCCTACCTCGAGGCCGCCGTCTAGGCCCCCTTTTTTCCTTCTGGGTGTCGTATTGTAGGACGAATAGAGGAGAAGGGGGCCGCAGGTGGATGTTTTGCGTTGTCTAACAGTGACGACCCCCTTTTCCCTGCTCATGACCGTATGAGAGGTTTGGGGCATAGAGGGCTAGATGGCGGTTTGCTCCGTGTTGATTCGGGTATATGTCGCCACAAGACCTGCATGACGGGGGACAACTACCTACCTACCTACAGTACTAACTATCACGGCGCCCGATCTATCCAGTAAGCACTTACATTCCATGTCGCGTAGAACTACTATGTAACTTAATATTCCCGTCTGACCTATCACCGATGCCCTGTTGAGAGCCGGCGAAGCCACCGGCGCATGAATCAGTGACCGATGTTGAGATGTCTTTCTAGACAGCCAGCAAAAGAACGGGCAGGCAGTAGGTAGTGTGCCCGTCACTGTTATGAAACTATAATAAGCAACAATAAAATAAGCGACCAACATATTGAAAGATATTGTGCTGCTAGAATCGAGTCTCACTATGGTGTGTCACTTACTTAAGTGTGAATAATCAGGGGGCGAACATAGTGTCTTGAGGCCTGGTCCATGTTGATGTATCGACGGATAGATTAAGTTCTCGATAATAGTGAAGTAGCTTGTAGCCGTCGCGCGTCTCTAGGATGGTGCTTTGATGTGAGCACTATGAGAAATGTGTTGCTGTCAATAGTCAGAGGCCCGTCAGAAAGAGGCTATTGTAGAGATCCTTAGAGTGCAAACTTCTTAGTCTCCTGGCTTACCTAGAGACTTGTCGAGTGATATCCCATACAGAGAAAACGGCCGATTATAGAACGTCTCGGTTTGTACTTCCGAGCATGGTCTTGCGAGATCGATACTTCATGTTAAGGGATATTGCTCAGCACAAGGCGCCCTTTGCCGTGATTGTATTGCTGATCTTTTCCTTACCATGGCATTCTCCATGGCGAACGAAGACCAAGTCTTTCGCACAGCACTGCAAGAGCATTTCTCTATGATCTACTATACCTATTTCATCAGTTATACTAACAACAATGCTGACCTCGCTATAGCCTAGGAGAATTCCGATCGAGCGCCTCGTCGTATACCACTCCTTCGAACCCTCGGACGAAGCCTCATGAATACTCTTTCGACCTACATAGTGCTAGGAAGGTTCTCTAGCACGATAAGGTCTCGCTAGCAACTCTATCCGCGATACTTCCCACGAACTCGACGTGCCCCAAACATAGATCCAGAGCAGCCTTAGGGGTCTTTGGCTGAACCGGTATTTCCTAGTGGTTACGGCGACCTATTCCAACGTATACCTCAGCGACGAAGCGAAAGTATAGTCATTTTAAATCTCCAGACGCCGTATCGTTAGGCCCCGCGGGCTCGATTTCCCCTGTTGGCCAACGTACCTTACCCTTTGGTTTTTTCTTCCATCTTTTACTCTTTGGCCCCTTTTCCATTCGCCATGGTGATTTCTACCATCGATCTTCTTATTATCTCTTGTCCACGACGATCATGGCGGTGGCCCAGCGGAACAGTCTTTCTTTTCTCTGACGTTGAAAGATAGACACTCGTACCCGAAGCATAACCGATTATTGTTAGACGGCCGCACGGAAACGGAAGATACGTCGTATTGCAGATAGAGATTCGCGGTACGTTTACGTAGCGGAGATGGCTATACTTGATAGAGAGACGAGCGTAGGGGCACGAGGTTTGCAGAAATTTGGATTGAATAGATGGGAGCTCGTGGCGTAGAGTGCATAACACAGTTACGTAGACTAGAACATGCAAACGCCCCATCTCCGGCTACTATTCAAGCACAATTCGTTTCCCGGGTAAGTAGTGTACGAGAGATCGCTGCCTATTCGTGGGACTGTCTAGGAGTCTTACGACCTATCCGAGCAGATAGTGAAACGGCTGTTGAAGGTTTAGAGGATAATGGAGATTCACAGGTCGGTTTCTCTACTAGCCTTCAGGATCACATCGAATCTAGGTGATAGTTTTATCGAGATCTCGTTTTGAATACAATGGCGCTACCTTCCAAATTCTATGCTCGACTAATATGTCCCGTATAATATCATGCCTTCACCATGAATTCGTAGCGACGAACCATCCAAATACAGTAAAGACCTAACCGACAACCATCCAAAAGACTACCTCCTGTAGGAATGGCACAAAGTATGAGGCAACAACACTCTGTTATATACGAAGGCATCCGCAAGGAAGAAAGAAAAACGGCGTAGCGAGGATTCTAGGCCAATTATTCGAAACAATGTCTCTCGCTCTTCACGACACCCCACCCCACGAGACTTTTACGACATATACAATGAGTGAGGTGCAGTGACAACAAGGACTACGAGCGACGCTGAATTGCTTGTGAGACCTCCTTTGTCGGCTGATACGATTAAGATGGGTACGGCCCTCACCTTCTAGAAAACTTCTAGACTACCCGTCATCTCCGACATTCATCTCGTGGCCATCGTCACGTTATACAGGGCCTCCCGCGTCTTTGTTTGCTCCGACTCAAAATTACTTAGTAACTATCCCGCAGCCTTGTAGGCTGTCACATCTACCTTGCTAAAGTGGAACATTGTTGCTGGCTCATACGGGGAGATTCTCACACGAAGCTTCAAGATGTCGAAAGACTGGAGTAAAAGGGGCTCTCTTGCCTCTTTCATCTGTAATGGCTTTAAGGACCGTGATATCACCATCCACGATGCCAAAATCTCTCCGCTGAGGTCCCAGACCCCGGAGTAAGCCAGTGCTAGAATAGGGGGACAACCTGACATTCAACGAAGCTCTCCGAACAACTACCAAACCCCATCTTCTTCAATGTGACTGACTGACCCGACCATTTTTCGCCCTTCTCCAGGAGGCAGCAAAACGACCTGACTCGTCATGGGAAGACCGAGGAAACGGAACCGGCCCAATCGACCCAACCGCAAGAACAGCATTAAAGGCGGAGGCTCGGGGCATGGTCTGGATCGCGACGATGACGTCCCCATGCAGGGAACAGAGCAGAGTAATAACCCGGCGTCGTCTACGCACTATCGTGGGCCAGGCCATAACAACAACAATACCAATATCAACACCAACAATAATAACAGCAACAGGATCAACAAGGGGCAGAACAAGAACAATCGAACCCCAAGAAATCGCGATCTATTCCGCTCCTTCGTCGCCAACCCTTTTCGAGATCTCAACTCGGACAAGCAAGCAGTTCAAGACAGCCAAGGAAAAGTCTTCTGGTCTAATCGGAACCGGAACCGTGCCCGCAAACAAAGTCAAGCGCAGCAGTCTCAGAGTCCGTTTCCTCATCACTACTACAACAGGCGGACACCCAACTCCAATTCCAATATCAACTCTAACTCGCACTCAAACCACAACCATAACAGCAACAACTACAACAATTACCAGCAACAACCACATAACCAGAACCAAACCAGCGGCACGCAGGATTCCTCATCTCCACTCTCCCCAACCGCACCGGCAAACGACCCATCCTTCTCATTTCCAGCCCCAACCTCGGCCCTGGGAGGAAGGGGCAGGATGCGGTTCTGCACCGAGTGCAGCGCGGTGCGGCGGGCGAACCTGCGGCTGCGGGACCGGGCGGCGTCGGCGCTGGCGCACGCGGCCGAGGTGCTGGACCGGTGGAGCGACGAGGTCGGCGTGGGCCGCGGCGCCGGCGGCGACGAGATGGACTGGCAGCCCGAGCCCGTCGTGCGCGTGCTCATCCTAACCACACCTTCAGCAACAGCACCTACAATACCTACACCAGTGTCTGATCGGTCTGTTCCTGCCGCTTCTATTCCTAATGCCATTCTTGCGAATAATGATAACAACAACGCCAACAACAACAGCAACGGTATTGGTGCTGCTGGCGATAACTACGTGATGTCTGGAGGTCTTGGGTTCGGAGGACAGTCACAACTACAACAAGAACAGCCATGGGCCACCTGGAACAATGGAAACAGAGACACATTCAGCTACACCCAACCGCCTACGATACACGGAGACGGGAAGGCGAGGTCGTCATGGGACCTGCGGCCCGGGGTCTTGAGCCCGACGTTCTCGCCGACCGGGAGTACCTGTGGTGGCGGCATACTGGGAACCGCAGGAGGAGGACCTGTGACGACGACGGGCGTTTTCGAACGGCAGCCTGCGACGAAGGCAGTGATGTCGCCGCCTGAATCCCCGCCGTTATTGTACAGGTTCAGCTAGCTGCTGTGAGGTTTTACGGTTTGCGGTTTCGGGTTGACATCAATCATTTTGCTTTTTGCTATTTCTCGAATGGGGGTTTGGATTCATTTTATTATGAAGAGAGTATGGGGGTATCTCTGCGCATGGTACTTGTTCGGAGAGGCAGCGTGATGGGTTGGATTCTGGCAGCACTGAAAATTTTAGAGCTATAAAGGCTTTGTAGGAGCACATTCTAAAGGTTTCGATAGAGGCATCACTAGAGCGCTAGTGTTCTGACGGATCAGGATTGGGAATCATCGCGGGAGTCAGGGGGAAAGTGCACTGATTAGAACATCATTGTATTGTATGGGACGGACCGAGCCTGTGTGATATCAGACAGATAGGTACGGAGTCTCCCGTGAGAAAACCTGATAAAATTATAGCCTAAGTCACTCCATAACGCCGGTCGCCTTTGCCTGATGAACATCCACCCAACGTGAGATAGGACCATCATACATTCTATGAGGATATTACGGCTCTGGTGCCTATTTAGGGCCGTCATACCTGCCAGCAACTGCATCTTGTTAGTTCTGACGATTGGCTGATCTAGACTGGTAAGATACTTACCAACAGCATGATCACGCTCATATGGCTCTGAAAAAGAGGGTTAGTTGCGCATTCTCGTGAAGCGTACCTAGAATTTGTGTACATACCCAAAGTCCTGTTGACCAAATTGTTAGTCCGCTAAGATCCTAATTCTTACGTAACAGATAGGAAAACTTACACTTGTTCAAGTGGTTTAAGGCCTCCTTGACGCAGTTTCTGCACCTCGGAAGCAAAGACCGCTTCCGGCGCAGCTGTACTGTCTATGCAGTTGGCCTTGATGGAAATTACTATACCTCCACCAATCTTCAAAAACAACTGCGCATTCAGTATGGCAATACGAGCTTGATCGGGCTGCGCAACGTCCTGTGAATAGCGTCAGAGAAATATGCTCTTTGATATAGAGAGTCATGAGTGGTAGTCTTACGAGGAAAATGACATCGACCATGGGTACTAGCATGCGATATTTCATTGGATGACGTGCGTCTTCAACAACTATTAGGGTTTCGAGTTAGTAATCAATGACCCAACGCTTGATCATAGAATAACACCATGCGGGCGTGAGGCTCTAAGAACATAGACGGGTGAAGATCTTTGGGTATCGTACTCGGTATTACGTTGGTCCTTTGTTGTGCCATTGTTGTCTGATGAGAATGTTAGAGACAACGACTATAGGTGTACTTGCGCATCACTTACAAGGTCGCGTCCAGATCGATGGCTGAACTCAACTGGTAAAGGTTAGCTGCGCCGTCGTGTGACTGGTAGTAGCACTATTCTTGCCTGCGTAGACATTGCCGGTTGGTCCTACTATATCAGCCACTAAAAGATTTACAGTCAGTACTTGATACTCGCATCATGTCACTGTAGCTTCCTTTCGAGGGAGGAACCTACCATGGGATACAGATGTGCCAGAGGCAGCACCCAGATATAGGACCTTCTTTCCCGGTGCAATAAATATGTTGTCAATACCGCCGATCCTAAAGAATTAGTAAATCAAATAATAGATATAAAAAAGGGGGTATTCAACGTACACTGCTGCAGCGAGCTTACTGCGAAAGGGGTTCTAATGATTCTGGTCAGCATCTCTGTATGGTCACAAATTCTCAAGATCCCATGCACATGAAGGAGCAGCGGGCTTGAGGCTGCCGCAATGGAAAGAAAAAAACATAACAGGACAAGGGCCTACCCAAATTCTGTATTCGATCTTGGTGGTCACGGATCCGCCTTCAGCATCCTTGGTCGCTTGGTCGACAGAAATTCGCTTCTCGCCGTACTATTCAGATAGTGTTAGAAGGTGGTTGCGAGCGTCTATCACTGGCGATCGGATAATGTCGAAAATAGCGCGCTTTGGTTTTCAATGGCTTTGGGTTCGGATCAATGCAACTTACTGTAGACTGTTAGCCACGATCGAAGCAGATTGTTAAAGCACAAAAGGGCATCAAAAATTACTTACCAACTTCTACGCCGGGAGCAACCGAGCGCGTGAGCAGATCTGTGACGGGATGTTAAACCTCGTCCAATACAATGCCGCGAGAAGAGCGGCCCATGCGCAGGTATCAATGAACAAGAGAGCGCCGTGAATTCTCTCCGCCCAAATACGTGGGGAACTGAGTGCGCCACTGGAGGTTACTTACGATCTTCCTTGCCTATTGAACAGAATCAGCAACGTGTGTCAGAGACGGCGTAGACTAGGCGCATATTCGGCACCATAGACCTAGCCAAAAAGTGTGCTTGTACTTACCACGCGATACGAAGATGCCACCGCTTGACAGCGAAGTTAGCACCTATTTCCGACGGGAGGTCCAAGCTAGCCTTGTTCCAACACTTACTGACGATGCTATAGCGACAGCGTTAGTTATCGATCACACAATGATTCTCTGAATAGCCTCAAAATCGATGAGAGGAAGAGACCGTCACATACCGCTTCCACGACCACTTTGGCTCCCGCACCACCGGGCCCGCCTCCTCGACCACCACGACCACCACCTCGCGGAGCTCCACGACCTGCATGCATGCGTTAGAGACTAGGTGGTGAGAGGACAATCGATATGCAACGAACCGCGAGGGCCGCCCCGGCCTCGATCGCCTCCAAAGCCTCCACGGCCACCACCACGACCACCGCCTCCAAAACCTCCACGGCCACCGCGATCACCGCCTCCTCGACCACGGCCGCCGCCAAATCCGCCGCGACCACCACCGCGAGGGCCGCCTCTTCCTCCGCCTCGTGCGAACGACATTTCTGGGTTGGGTTGTTTTGTCGGGTAGTTGGACGTTGTTCGCGCTTCGGCAATTGGTTTGTTGATTGGTTGGGAGAGCTTGCGACAGGGTGCGAAGCTATTCCTAGAAATAAATTTTCTAAGGTTCAAGCTAGGTAGGTACCGTTATCGATAAGGCAGAGAGAGAGACATGAAGCTTACCTAACACCTGCATGTTGCATCAGGCAGGTGGTCTGAGCTTTTTCTCATCCTCTCACTACTGCTCTCAGAGCCACCGAGGATCTGCCGGTGGAGACCCAGTGGGGAAGCAGTGTGAGAAGAACTGGGCCTCTCTGAGGCCCCGCATTTTAAGACTTACGTCCAATCACAGTCAACATGCATGCGGTACGTACCGAGGGCTTAGTGGAGGGCACAATTTTTGCTAAAACCAAATTTACACTGAGGAATCTCGCCAAACATTTCCATCACCAACGACATCGACTCCGTCTCAACTAACCACCCACAGCACAGCAGCCAAAATGGTACGTTCGCCCGAATTCTTGACGATAGCAGCCAATCTCGCCATACACGAAATCCCAGATGCGCCATTGCACCATTTCCATTTGTTTTCGACCCAATCTTCCCTCGAAGAACCCCGGGAATATGCATGTCTGGGAGGCGAGATGGGATGGGATGGGAAAATCGTGCTAGGCAATAAAATGGGCTGGACAATAGGCTGACGACGGCTTCTTTCTGCTTTTCAGGTTCGATACGCTGCCACCGAGATCGAGTCCGCCAAGTCGGCCCGCGCTCGCGGCTCCTACCTGCGAGTTTCCTTCAAGAACACCCGCGAGACCGCCCAGGCCATCAATGGCTGGAAATTGACCCGTGCCGTCAAGTTCCTTGAGAATGTCCAGGAGAAGACCGAGGCCGTCCCCATGCGGCGATACGCCGGCAGCACCGGCCGAACTGCTCAAGGTACGACAGCCACAGATCTATCTACATGAAATGGAGAGGAGGACAGATCGGAAGGGAGTAGCGCTGAGAAGAGATGGGATATGTTTGGACAACGCTATTGCGAAGAGCTACTTCAATTGCCGATAAGAGTCGAGATTTGAACAAGAACAAACAAGAACAATGAGAGGCAGGATGCTGACGGTATGGGCGAAATAGGCAAGCAATTCGGTGTCTCGCGCGCTCGCTGGCCCGTCAAGTCGGCCGAGTTTCTGTTGGGTCTGCTAAAGAACGCCGAATCGAACGCCGACGCGAAGGGTCTTGACACCACCAACCTAATCGTCAAGCACATCCAGGTCAACCAGGCCCCGAAGCAGCGAAGACGCACATACCGTGCCCACGGTCGTGTATGTTCTCACCGATCCATCTCCCACCTGTCGCCGCTCGACTGAGTGGCCCCCTGCCGGATGCGGATCTAATTATTTTGACTACAGATCAACCCTTACATGTCCAATCCCTGCCACATCGAACTCATCCTGACCGAGGGTGAGGAGACCGTCCAGAAGTCAGAGCAGGTCTCGTCCCGCGACGTTGCCCATCTTTCATCGAGACAACGAGGGGCTCGTATTCGGAAGGCCATCACCTCGTCGTAAACACCGAAATGGCGAGGAATGTGACGATATGATGGCTGGTCGGTTGGGGTTTTAGTTGCTTTCACTCCAGGTGTCAAGGCGGTTCGTAAAGCATAGGGTCTAGGTTTCTGGCATGCAACTTTCGCGAAACGAAATAAATATTCGTGGTTACCCCAAAATATACAATCGGTTCTAAGTACCGCTGGTATCTTTGAGAAGATCGCAAATGGTGCACCTATCCACATCGACATGACGGATCTCGGGACACCCAATTGCTAGTATTGGGTCCAGATGAAAATTCGGAGAGTTGAGAGCTTTCCCGATCGAGGTGTACAGTAGGCTCGCCTATATCACCCTGGGGCGAGAATATGCCTAATCGCTAGTCTCAAAAAAAGTATTCAAAACATTCTGGTCCTTCTTTGCTTCGAGTGCACCAATACGCATTGAAAACTTCAATAATGACAGGATACTGGATCTATCGGGAGATACCTAATCCATAAAAGCAAAAACGGTAATCCATATTCATGAGTGTCTAGTCCTGAGTTGCATTCACCATCTCTTGCACGAGCAACTCAGATGCTGCAATTCAACTCAGAATCACGAGTATGGAATTTTACATTGGCATCTGCTTGCTTGTTATAGGGCTCATGAAACCCATGGACATGAACGCGCAGCGTAACCCGTGTACTGAAATCATGGTAGCGCGGCGATGTGCTAGTGATATCAATCTCATACAATAATAATAGTGCTTGCTCACTCAATCACAGTTACATAAGTAATATTTCGGCGGTTTCATCATCTAATTACTATTCTGCATTGTGAGATAAGCTTATAGGATACGGAGTACATGAGTAGTCTTTCTGACGCCTACTAATAGCTGAATTGACAGTTTATATATGTTCTAGGTCGATGAAGCTGGGAACCATTACATCTGCGCAGTGAATGTCAATCAGTTCTCAGTTGGGGAAATCGCGATGAAACTAGGAGATGGTCGCGCATCTAGATATTGCGAAAAGTAAAGCAACTCCTTAGAATAAAGAGAAATGAAATACATTTAGTTATATTGATTTCATTGGAGTTTGGCTGACGCTGAAACTACAGGGCTTAATATATGATATCAACAAGTTTATAATTAGAGGCAAAAAAATGAGAATTATTGATTTGATTGATTCACAAGTAAGCGCATGGATGGGGATGAAAGAGCATCTTCTTCGGGTATATTAAAAGAGCTACACATATCTTATGGCGATTTTTCTAGCTACGTCAATACGTCGTGATTGTATGACAGGAGTTACCTTAGGTCTTATTCCTCATTCCTCCATCCGGCATGTTTATGGCTGAGTTGACTATCCAGTTGAACAGAATAATACACAGATTTGCCACTGGACTTGTTGAGATATTCATACTCAGGGGATTCTAGCCTTAGCGGGCGTATGACGGCCATTGAAGACGGGAAGTTTTCGTAACGAGGCCACACAGCTAAAGATTTTCACCGTCTGTTTACTTTGACTGGAGATAATATACGAATCAATTGCCTAGGTCGTCAATTTGGCGCATTCTCGTCTGCGTAATTAAGATCTGTGTCTAGCTGGGCACTGGCAGTCCTTGAAGCCTGAGGCCTTCGTGGGCGGTGAGATCCTGTCGCTGGATTCACACCTCCGATCTGGTAAATAAAGGGTGTATTGATACTAGCTTTACCCCGAGGCAGGATGTAAGTAGATGGCGCAGAACTAAAGTTTCGGAGTGAGTCTGCTATGACTGTTCTCGAGGGCGCGCCTCGTCAATGCATATTTGCTTCTTGTATCATCTCGTTGGATCGTGATCGTCCGTCGGTCAAACAGTCACTCAGGCAGGTAGGCAAGTAGGCAACATGCCCTCTCGTATAGGGAAGGAACACAGCCTGTCCTTGCTCGCGACCAGACAGGCAGACAAGGCGAGGTGAGGCAGAGGCCTCTGAGAGGTAGGCAAATGAGGTTACCGTGGCGTCTGTACACAAGGAAGGGATCACGTATGTATGTTGTGATGGGAAAAAAAAAATAGCCCTCGAACAAAAGTCCTAATACGTGTCCTCGGAAATTGGAGGTCGGAGTTTCAGGAGTAAGTACTAGGCGAAGCCCAAAGAAAGCATGACAGCAATGAGAATAACAAAACAATGACAACAATACAATAGGAATAGGACGACGAGAAGAGGGAGATGTAGGAGCTAATAGGAGCCAACAGGATCCCTCGGAGAGAGAAGCCAACAAGATGACGACGAAAACAAATCGGAGACAGAAAATCTGCGACAGCCTACCGACCTACTTAGTCTTCGAAGTAGCTACATTAACCTTACTGGGTTCCCTAGGTACTTTCGCATGTATGATAGGTATGCTTATTTGGAGTCAAAAAAAAAAGGAGCCGCATTGCCCCAATCATACATGTCTTAATACATTACCTATACGCATAAGCTGATGGGCCTACTACCTACACATTCGTAGGGAGAACGAAGAAGATATGCGCACTCCCCTCCTTTCTTTCCCTGCCTCCTATCGCTTCCTCCATTTCTACCTGCGGTAGCAACAGCAGCAGAGTCGGATAGCGTTCGTTTTGTCTGCACCTGCAGCCTTACGGCGGGATGTGATGTGTGCTACCTTATCTACATTTTACATTTTGGAGTACTACATGAATTACTCCGTATTAGTTTTAGGCCCTTTTGCCAGCCTCACGCCCCGCGCGCCAAGACCGTCAGATGTCTGGATGTAAGGATGCATGGGATTGATTGCCTACAGGATCCATGACAGCAAGCACGCAAATGGGAATGCGAGGAATTATGTATATGTAAGTAAGTAAGGCTTCACCGACATCTCATTTCTGTCTCGTGGCGTCCTGTCCTAGCGATGCGCGGGGGGACCGACGCGTCCGGCCTGGAATCTCTTACCCAGAATACCTACATATCCATCTGTCTATGGAGTTTACGGTACAATACGCGTACTTAACTCGTCATGCGTAAGAAGCAGCCGCAGATTACATACACTAGGACTCGTGATAAGCAAGCAGGCAGGCAGGCAGATGACGGTAACAGGAGGTAGGTTAGCTATTATGTATGGGTCGGATGGAACAGACGAATAAACACAAGACTGATCGAAATGTGGTGTGTATCGGTAGGCTGGCGGGGTCCAAGGGCCATCTTACGCATGCCGAAAGGCATCTATCCGTGTCGTCCGTCCGTCTGTTGACTGGATTGTATTTGACTCATTCCTGACTAGCATTACCATCCCCCATTCCCATCCCACGCGACGGGTTATCCCTGTCAGCTGGTTCTGTATGTATGTATGGGTGTGGGACGTAAGGTTAAGCGAGTTAGACGTCTTACAGCGCGTGACTCCATTGAGACAATCAACGTCGCGACGGCTTGATGACCCGGGGCAGGCCGCCGGGATTTGGTTCGCGGACCTCTTTAGAGATTACATATGTATGTACATTAGATAAAACTAGGCTTAGGCAGGCTAGGAAATATCGAGAGCAGGTGAAAGAGCGCGAGCTCTGTGTACGTTTCACTTTAGCCTCCTTGTGCTTACTTACAAGGTTCCTGTATCTACCGTATCGCCATACAGTATCTAGGCGAAGCTACGGTCGGCTAGAAATACACTACTTGTGTAGATTACCGGCGCTATATATTCATCAGGTGGTCAAAATAAATAAAAGAAAAGAAAAAAGGAAAGGGAGGAGCTATGGGGGTATAGTTAAGTATGTGGGCGCGCATATGTCCTTTTCATGCAGCCCTTTTTACTTTTCTTGCCTTTTTACGCAGGCAAACTGCTACTATGCACTGCACTTTTACTGCACCGCACATCACATCGCTATTATACGTATGTACATCTCCAACCCGCCCTTGGCCCTATTACCCCACGTTTTCCCGGTGATCTGGGCGAACAATAGAATCATCCCTGGTCTTGGTCTAGAAGCACTAATTCGAGGCCCCGCCCGCAGTCGGTTATGGCGGGAACGTGCAGCAGCACGATGGATTGAAGTTTGTCGGCTCGGGACAGCGATGGAAAATTGCATTTTCATCGCCCAAATAAATTAGATCCGGGAGCAAGCGGGCGGGAAGAGAGGATGATGATCAAAAGAATGAAAAGCGGCCTGTGCCGGTGAGGTACAGTACCTTGCAGCCAAGTGACAGCAGTAACAGCAGGATAAGCATCGAAAGTGTCCCGGGTCATCATGGTGATCCAGGCTCGCGGGTCACATAATTCGGATGAAATAATTGACGTAGATTATAAATTACTTCTATAATTAAGCTAGCTAATTATGCAAAAGCATACTGGTATCGTGTAGTTATATCACTGGCTTGATTAACCTTAGACAACTTATCCCTACATAACCTAGCAACTTGCAAGCATTTGCCTGTCTCTTATTATTTCAATGTTTTACGCGAGCCTTACGAATATCTATTTGCAGGAGCAATAACTATATCGAACCAACGCGGATCGCGGCTTATCACTTCCTGGGCGATCTAGATCGTCAAAACATCACAAGCCCTTCGTCTCACCGAAAATCCGCATATACGTACGGTACCTGCCTATCTTCAATACACTATTCCTAGATATCTACGCATAATGGATCGTGCATGAGTGCCCTGTTCATTTGTTTATCTGTCTTGTTTCTGCTTTCCTGCAAGCCTTCTTGTCAAGTTCTCCAGCTCTCTGGTCTTGTGTCCCAGATAGAAATCGTAGATTGGATAGCCGAGACGCCACCAATGCATGCAAAAACAATCACCATCCCATCTCGTTCATGCGCCCATCGCGTGTGGTTCTATGTTGTTTACCCTCAAGCACATACATACTATACTTTAAACCGATCCCGTCAGCCGTGCATCGAAGAGGGTGTGCGTTTATAGATCTCCCAGGTTTAGTCCGCAGTTCTCCGATGGCCGTCGTCTGTATGTATAGTCGCTAGAATGTCTGGTATGGGGTATGATGTATGCATCTAAGCTAGGATCCGGCAAAGGAGGAGTGCAGCTTGCATCAGGCAACCAGATATGTTTTACCGCCTTTACGTTCGCTATACTATATAACAGAGTCGGCTGGCCCTATGTGAATCTGGCGGGCGGGCTTAACCCTCGCCCTCCACGAGGACCACAATATATCTATCCATCTGCATGGTTGTCAAATGCACGGAACCTATTGCTCGCGGATCTGACCCTCCTTGCCTAAGTATGCATAGGAGGCATGGAGACTGTAGTATAGTAGGTAGTAGCCACGGAGGGGTCAGCTCTTGCGCGAACTTTTGTTAAATGAAAGTGCTCTACGTATGGGTAAAGTAAGTAAGCTAGCTTAAGCTAAGCTACACTAACTATGCGTAGCTGATATACCGTAGCTTTGTGGCATATCTGCGGCTGGGTCGGTATAATCAAGACGCATATGCAGCGTTGTTTCGACGCGATGCCTCAAACAACGAGGGCTGAGATAGTGCGCGCTCCACTGCCTCGATCTCGATTGGAGTCGCCTGTACCTACTCGCAAGCTAAGTGAGCTAATTGTCTTAGGACGAGAGCCAGAGCGTCCATTGAAGAACCGCAACGACGGCGGAGAGAAAGCCACGCATGGAGGCACCCTGCAACCACCTTTATCATGAGGGTTAATTGTAGTGTGGCGCGCTCTCAACTGCTGGGTTCTTTCCCTTCTCCATGCCATACCATGCCAGGCCATAGCGCTAGGGCTGCTCCGCATGCCCCGTGCTCGAAGAAGAGCTCTGGGGAAGGAGGTAGCGTGGAGGTGGAGAGGATAGAGGAGGAGGGGTTCAACGAAAACGGGCCACGGCATGAGAAACCCAGCAGCCGTAAGGATCTAGTTCGACATCGAGTTGGGGTAAGTAGACGTTAACATGGCATCTTTACTACGAAGTCACTCGTTTCCCAGACTTTGTCGCCGGTACACTTCTTGGCCATGCACACCCTGGCGTAATAATATCGGCGGGGTCACGATAATAGAAGCAAAGAATGGAGATATGGCGACGGCAAACGTTAGGGTCCGTCTTTGACTAGGCTCCCACAACGGAGACGTCCCGAGGCGGTAATTATACGGAGGATGAGCGAACAAGGCCTACGTAGAAAATTGTTAGACAGTCCAGACGAATGATATCCGTTTTCATAATCATATTCTGGGTGAACAATTTAAATATATTTATTTAGTAAGACGACGAGGATCCGGCCTCCAGCTAAGTAGCAGGATACTCCTTGCCCTGTAGACTCAGTTGGTACCCCATAAAACAACCTATTATCCTAAATGCGACAAATTGCTTAGTGGACGGACTTGTGAGGTGTCATCATGTATCAAGGCCAGCTGTATATCCGGCAGAGGAGGGCGGATCATCACGAAGAAATGCGAACATTTGGGTATCTCTATTCAGTAAAGCTAAGGGGAAAGAAACGAAATAAAGCATCCCGTAAGATGGCATCGAATGAGACAAGAATCCCAACAAATCGCGCTCTAGAGAAATAATAGTTAATAAGTACCCCAAAAAAAATACTGGTTCCGAATGGGACATGCCAGCGTCGACATCGATAGTTATTTCCATAGGTCGTTTGGATTCCAATCTTTAAGCCGCTCTAATTGTCCGGGATCAGAGTGACAATAAAGCAAGGAGTCAGTCTCATCCAGATATGTGAGATCTTCTAATTCGCTACAGCCGGGTTCAGACGCTGTTCCGAATTCCGCGGGAGAGGCAGACGAGTTGGCAGCCTTGTTCGTGCCATTATCCGCCATATCTTCTGCGGGGACGTCGACGGCATCATCACGCCACCAGAATCGAAGCACGTCCTGTTGCCAGCGGTCAATATCCAAAATCTTTAGTTTGGATTGGAACGTCTCGAATAGTAGCTCAGCTTCCATAGCGGAATGATGAAGTTTGTGTAGTAACCAACGATTGATATAATCACTCTTATCTTCCGGGTCGGGCTGAGAGCCGGGTTGAGACAAAAGAAAGTGGATGTTTGCTTCTCGAGCAGCTTCCCTGACCTGGATGGGTCTGATTGGTGCGGTCGTTGGAAGCTGGAGAGCCATTTTCAGGGATTGCATTGCAGTTTGTGGGAATTTGTGGAGCAAATGTGTTGGGTTGGAGAGAAGGAGAGGGAATAATGGATGTGCCAGGTTCACTTCTTCGTCATTGAGCTCAGACGGAATGGGTGCGAGACGTTCGTCCCGGCGAGAGAGGTCCAATGCAGGCTGATCTTGATGGAATTTGGAGGATGGAGGCAACACATTACTTTCTCTGCACTCTTTGAGTAGTACCTTGAAACTCTCTGTGTACTGCTCGATGCCCTGCCTCGCTTCTTTCTCTAACGCATCGTATTCCTCGAGCTGCTTCAAATCGTCGAGGTCCCTCTTCCTCAATTGAAGTGCCCTTTTCTTCCCAGCACTTCCAAAACTCTCCAGTATGGGGAAATTATCCTCAGTGAATGTTTCCTTTTGTTTCCGAACAAGAAGTGCTGCTCGCTTCATCTGTGTATTTGCTAGTAGCTCTTCCGCTAGTTGTAGCTCAGCAAAAGCAGCACACAACTTTTGGTACCGTGGATGAGTAATCTCGGGGCGATCACCCGTAATACCAAGCAAATAGCTGTCGTCGGAGTCACTGCTTTGGCTACTGTCGGATTCAAGCGTCACCTCCCATGCTCCTAAAGCTGTCTTATAGAACCTATCTTCCTGCAACGCCAGCTCATTTTGACCGTGGTATAGGTTATCCACAGTCTCTCTAAGCTGCTGCTCGGCATCCTGGCACTCTATACGGGTGTTTTGCATAGTTTTAAAGAGCCGGTGCAGCTGAGAGAGCCGTGGGTTATCGGACAGTAACTCTCGAGCCAAATCCATGAATTTTTGGTCAGCCTCAACCGCACTCCGTTGCAGTCTGCTGATATAGGCGTGCTGCTGTTGGGCTTCTCTGAAATTCGCTAGTTGCGATTTCCGCTGCTCACGTAATGCGACATAGCGGTCCGTGAGGTGTTGCATGTGGTCGGCCTCTCCTTCGGATCCTGACTCGGACTCATCCTCCTCCAGCGGCGGCAGCGGCAGCGGCAGCGGCAGCGTCGGCGATTGTGGTAGCTGTGAGTCGTGCAGCCTGTGTTGGTAGTAATTGTACATTATTGGATGTGGCGCTGACCGGCTGCTGGGGGTTCCGGGTCGTCCGAGTTTCTGCGACATGAGGCTCCCGGGGAACTGCAACGGCAAGCTCCTTGACATGGCATTATCGGTACCAATGTACACCTCCGAGTCATCCGTTTCGTCATCGTCATCGTCATTGTCATCATCGCCATCGCCGTCGCGGTAGCTGTTGGACCTGGACAAGCGATCATCGGGCTCTTTCAAGCCAAACTCGCGGGGTGTGGCCGAGAAGCTCACGTTGAGAGCCATGGCCGATCAGGGGCGGATACGCTTGGCTGGACAGCGGTTGGGCACGCATGATGGTGCATTACGAAAGCTACCTAGCACAGAGGTAAGGAAGGCTCGACAAACATGCCGGCGTGCTCACAGTTGGTATGCACTGCACATGGTGTTTCATTGGAATTATTCTGTTCGATTCTGTTCTTTTCTGTTCTGCTTTGTTCCGTCCCGTCCTGTTCTGTTCGTCCTCTGCTCTTGTATGTTTGCGCCGGCACTGGCCTTATGGCTCCTACTTACGAGAACAGCGACGATGATGCCACGACGGGATGCTAATGAACAAGTGGTCGGTAGCTGACTGTAGGAATTGTGCAGTAGGACCGGTGGCGACGGGGCAGTCCTCGGGCCGTTCCTTAGCTGACGATGGGCTCTAGTGGTATTTTGTGGACTGCACTAGGGGAATGCGGGCCAGGCTAGTCTAGGCTAGGAAGACATGGACGGGATAGGTTAAGTCTAGTAGACGTGCCGGAACGGTGGAATGAATGGCGGACCGTGTTGCTAGGGTGGGGACGAGACGAATGCGGTTGAATTAAATGGTGTGGTGGAGTGAAGATGCAGGCGGCGAGCAGAAAATAATCGAAAGAAGACAGAGTAACACAAGACGGCAACATCAACCGCGATTTATGGGACAGGGCACTACATATGAAGCGACGGGAATGAATCATTCAGCTGCCCCTCGCGTACAAGGAGATAAAGGAAATTAAATCGACCAGTAGACTCGGAGCAGTGAAAGCCCTACTTTCTACCATTAGGAAGGAGAAGGGGGGCTATTCCTACTTACCCTCCCGGTAAGTAGGTATACCCATTCCGTGTATTATGTGTGTACCTCCTAGTAAAAAGTGTCCTTAAAAGGTGCGTGCTCACTTGTACCTACCTTGCCTACGTAGGTAGGTAGTGTCGCAGACAGCCCTTATCGCGTTTTGTATTGGCCATAATAGAAGAGAGCAGGTAATTAGCTAGGTTTGGAGCTACCATTGTAGAATATTTACTTCGTACCATCAGCATATTCCAATGAAAGCTTACCTAACTTAGGTATTTACATTTAAGGTCTAGAGAGATGCCGTGGGCAACAAGACCAGACGTAAACCATCGACATGGTTTCAAAACGGATTTCTCCATTTCTTTTTGCGAAAGAAGTCTCGATTCCCATAGCCAATGATGCTCCTGCTGTTTGTCATGCCTCATCTCTACTTCGTACGTGTCAGCCGCTTACTTTTAGCTTTCCAAATATCTCACTAGTGCACACTAGTGGACCTCGAGAAGAAGATAGGAAAGGACTCCAACACAATATGTACATGGGGCGGATCTGAGAGTACTTTGGGCAGAGCCTCATCGTTACCGCCAGACCGCGAAATACCTTTTCCCTTCGACCCCGCCAAGCTCGTCACACCCCCTTCCGTGTGTGACATGACGCCAGAGGTGTACATGTAGCGCATTTGCGGTTGTGCAACACACACTACAATGGCCCGCCTTCCGCTACTGGCCAGCCCGTCTGGGCTAATCCGTTATTGGGTTGCTGAGATCACAATCCTCACAGTCTACTAACTTTACACTATTATTACCATACAGCACCTAGTGTTCAGGTGTGGGTAGGATGAGGAGTATCGCGCACCATATTGCATACTCTAAAACGTCCGCACAACAGGCGGCAAGGTAGTGTACACGGCGGATGTTGTGCATACATGAGCAGGAAGGATCCTTGTCCGTCTGCCGGCTCGTCCATCGATATCCCGTGGGTCCTCGTTGCAATTGTTGTCATGTCTCAGCATGCTTTGGGAAATTCCCAACTTCGTAAGACCGGTGATTCTGCCCCCGACTTGTGGGCTCACGTATGATGGGGCCAAGAACGAAATGACAGAACGAGAGGGAGACGAACGAGAACAACAAGGGGAATAATGAGATTGGAGAATGGAAAATGATGAGGACAAGTGTCGTCGCCCTTCTCGCCGACAGCTGGCCTTCTCGCCGACACCTTTCGTCTCGTCGGCAGGCCGAGAGCGATGAGGGCGCCACTATGGCATGCAACCTCGCAGGTAGGCTGCGCTGCTGAACGAAGCCATCTGCTGTGTTGCCATACGTAGCGAACGAGCAGGGAACCACACCACGGTCTCGACTTGCCCCTTTGAGACGTCTGCGCAAGCGCATCCCTGTTGCCGTTGCCATCGCCATCGTACATCGTCCTCAAGTGACCTGATGATTTATCTGCAAGAGCTTCTCCTGCCGGACTGCTCTGCTCTGCTGTAGTTCTCACTGGCCAATCGTCTTCCCCCTGGCTACGACCGTCCTTCCGTCGGCCCATATCTGACCTGCCGAATCATTTCGGCGCATTCTACGCCTCCGTCACACCGGCCCCAGATTGTTCGCTGACAGGCCGGCTGTCCTGCTGCTGGTCCTTGACTGGCACCCACCCCCGACCTCGGGTAGGAGCCTGCAGCTGAAAGAGCCGCATCGTGCTTATAAGGAGTAGACCCGGCACCGGCCAGTCATTCACGAACCCGTGGAGCCGATGCAACATCTGCCATGAGCCACGCCCTTCCCGTCCTGTCTGCTTTTGTAATGACTGGGTAGGGCCACACGATGGTACATCACAATGAATGGAAAAAAGCACCAACCAAAATATCCCCAACAACAACAGGGTTCGTGGGACCAAGACGATGGGAGGTATCAATATGATCCGCAAGGTGTGTCTGTCTGTCTTTTTTTTCTTCCTTTCTTGTGATTAACCGCTATACCTTCAACAAAAGGCAACTTCGAGAATTCATGGGAAAATAACGCGGCCAACGCAAATGATCGTCAACGCATGCCTCGTGGTACTGGCAGTGGGTTCGATGATGCGTTCAACGACTTAACCACAAGTATCGGCAGCGTCAATATTAACAAACCTGGCAGCAGCTATGGTACACCGTATCCAATTCCGAGCAGCTTGCCCGTGAGCGATTCAAGTAGGAGGCCTCCAATTTCAACCTGGGTTCAACAATATGCTAAATGCTAACAATTATGCTTAGCGGCCTCGGATATGAATGCGTCACCACAATACACCCACGGCACAGGCTACCACGATGAGACTGGCTATCCGGAGCCACACCAGGATAAGGGGAAAGGTGTAGCGAGTCCGGCTTCCCATGATGATCGCTACAGTGAAGACTATAGTCAGCTGGGGCCCCAATCCATGACACCAAGTTACTATGGTCAGAGTAACTATTCGCAAGGTGAGTTATTGGCCCTAGCACTAGTGGAATTCTGAATTAATAATAGCAGGTCCCGACTTGAACTATACGCCAAAGACCGGCGGAAGTATCACCACAGCGTCATTATCTATGAGTGGCTCAGGAGATAATAGAAACTTTTACTATCCTCAGTCGAACGACCATGACAATGACTACGAGCTCCAGCAAGCTCTTAAGATGAGCCGTGACGAACAGCGGGGAAATAGCTATGTTGGCGCATCATCTGCGTCTACAGCTCGTTACAATCCACAAGCCATTCTTCCTGGCACCTACGACTTTCAAAGTAGGCGAGCATCATCTATCGACTTATGCCACCCCGGCACTGACTGTTCCCAGGTTCTATGAGTCCACAGGGCTCTGGAGCATCATCTTATGCTCCATTACCAGCGCCAGTATCATCTGATGACGATACTTTCGTGATTCGGGGCACCGAGGGGATGGTGGAACCGACAGACCACCGTAAGTAGAGCTTGTTGAAGTAACAAATCATCGGCCGTACTAAACATCACAGGATTCGTTGTCGAGAAGTCGCATAAATTCAAACCAGGCGAGGTAAGTATTTCGTGATTTCACAACCGTAATGTGTCTTTCAATAACATTTGAGCCTAGGTCTTCAAGATCTTGTGGTCCGAACCCGCTGGTCAGGTTTTTGCGGAAGCCCCGATATCTGATATCAGGCCCATAAGAGATCAGACTGGCGAATTCTACGTTGGATATCGCAGATTCATAATAATCGGTACAGACGAGAGTCACCATAGCACTTGCGTGTAAGGCCCCTTAGTCCCTAAGCTTGATATCATACTAATGACGAAGTCCTATCTTGACGTATGAGCGAAAAGGGTGTCTGAAAAAAGGCGTTAAGGCCAATAAACACGGCATTATCTATGCTGAAGGGCACAAGCCGAAGCCTCTGAAGGGCGAACCGCCGCTCGGTTTCAAACCAGTACAGCTCACTGTCACTGCTGAAGGAGAGTCACTAGCGAGAGAATCTCGGGTGAACTATTCGAAGCTGGTCACGATCGAACACAACGTTAAAGTCTTCTTTATAGGCTACATTTCCAACCCCGATTTCGGCACAGTTGGGTACGCGGTTGACAAATGTTGGAGTGACAAAATGCAAAAACAAAGCAAGAGATCAAGAAAATGAAATACCGACATGAACACATACATGTTCTGCTCGCCCTCTGCTAGTCCAGAGGGGCTCTTCTAATGGCTTTCATAACATGCTATTTACGTTGAAACCTAGGGGAGGTCTATCTGCCTCTCCTCTACGTTGCTTTGATTACACTTAGCAGCTGATGATGAATTCAATTCATCATAATACCACGTTCCCACCACCCTTTTGATTTTTCTTTTTCTCGACAGGGTCACTTTGTGGATATACAGTCACACTCCGACGAGAACGTGTACTACGATTACAATAATGTATCACGGCGGTGTATCCACAAACGACCGACAGATAAGCAGACAGAGTCCTGGGCACAGTAACGTGGGCAAAAATATCGGCCACACAACGCTGTCGTTCTCACTGAATCTCGTCACCCTTTCATGTCATTTTCGAAACCAACAACGAACGTTTACTCATCCGAAACTGCACAAAGAAACCTGCTTGCGCTATTATTATATTTACATTCTTCAACACATTGAGAGAGGCGATCGAGGCCTGTTGGATACGTACAACCCCCACAGCCCTTGAGTTAGCTATTAGGTAATTTGGCATCCCGATGGATATCAACACGGGCTGGTTTAATGTTTTATAACCACATTCATTGCAAATCACGCTTGCGTATAATACACTCCTTTCTACCATGACTTGCTTAAGATGATTGATTGATTATGACGTGTTCTCATTGCCTGTCTGTCTACCTGCGTTGGCGCATGTGCCAGTACACTTATTCTACATGATATAGCCCGCGATCAGCGGACTTCGTAAAGCAAAGCTAACTAAGTAGGTATTCTAACCTGCTCAACCCTGTGCATCAATGTGTTGATGCGCCTGTCGAGCAAGTCGTGAGAGAGATGAACGAGTAGCAGTAAACCACAAATTCCGCGTTCTGCACCTGTACTGCCTTGCCTTGCCCTGCCCTGTGCTGTCAACAATCTTGTCCTGTCGGACTTGGGTGCGTGCGCATATCTCGGATATGCGTGTATGTATGTAGCGCATCAATCTGCACACTCTCATTAATCAGAACTCCGAAGCCAAGTGTAAAATCAAACAACCTAACAACCACCCATCTTCATCCTCATCTCCGTCCTCATCGTCTGTCCCACAACAACGACAAGAACCTCACCACATCCACCCCTCTGCCCAGCAGCCTCATCTTACCCCCGTCTCTGACGCTGCGCATCCCTCCACCGCCGTCTCTCGCGCATCTCATCCTTATCCCTCTCCCCACCCTCTTCCGCCCCACTCCCATTCGCAGACGAAGAGATGCCGGGGATATAGTGGCGGTACGACTTCGTGCCCAGGTCGCTTCCGTCCGCGATATCGCTCTCCTGCGCCCAGGACACCGTAGACTTTGCCGGTGCCGGGTTTCGGTCGGGAGCAGGGAGATAGCGCCCGGTGCCGATGAGCGGCGCGCTGGTGTCTTGTTGCTCTTCAGCTTCTTCGGCAATAGTGCTTCCCGCAGTAGCTGCAGCGGCACCACCGGGACCGGTACGTAGACCCGCGCGCTGGCGGCTGTAGTCGCGACGTAGGGAATGTGTAGTAGGTGTATTGGTGTTGGTGTTCGTGTACGAGGAGGACGCGGAAGAAGCGGATGAAGACGCGGCATAGTGGTGTCCATGGCTAGATTGATGATGATGCTGGCTCTTCTTCTCGGCCGCGAGACGGCGCGCCTCAGTACGGTCAGCCGTACTGTACACCTTGCGGATCCCACCAGCTTTTCGGGCGCTCTGGCTGTGGCTCTGGGTATCGTTCGTCGAAGCGGTGACCTCGCTCGCGGTGGCCGTGATCTCACTTTCTTCCTCATGATGATGAGAACGACTTCGGCGTTTATCTTTATCCTTGGTAGGAGTCGACGTAGGCGTGCTCTGGCGATTGTTCAGCAACAACTCACTCCCCGAAACCGTAGACATCTCGGGGTTCGTCGAGCCGTCCCACTCGGACCCATCCGCGGCGCGGTTGAGCCCGCCGACGCGCGCGGGCCGTTCGCTGCGGTAGGCGCGCAGGTTGCGCTTCGCTGCCTCTTCTGCTTCTTCGTCGACGAGCACGCCATCTTCACCAACCTTACGACGGCCCTCTTTCTTCTTCATCTTACGATCTCTTTTCTTCTCGTGCTCGCGCTCCTTCTTCTCGCGCTGGCGGCGTCGTCGCTCGCGGCCCGCGATATCCGACGCGCCGGCCGTGATGCCCGTCAACGTACTCATGGTATCGCCCGTGTCCCCGGTCAT
Source organism: Nemania sp. FL0916 (assembly GCA_022578715.1). Lineage (NCBI taxonomy): Eukaryota > Fungi > Ascomycota > Sordariomycetes > Xylariales > Xylariaceae > Nemania > Nemania sp. FL0916. The sequence goes on from MU390292.1 coordinate 178,258, forward strand.
CTGCGTCAGTCCACCGGTATATTCGGTGCGGCCATCATCTACATCTTTATACACGGAGCCGCCGCCGAGGTCGGTGCTGGGCGTGGCCCCCGAAAGAAGCGTGCCGTTGGGGCCTTTCCGCCTGAGCACCGTCGACTTGTACTCCTCCCAGTCGTTCTCCTTGAAGTGGAACCCCCCGTTCTTAGCCCAGAAGAAGAACCAGATGCCCGTCACCACGAAGGCCGCGCCGAGCAGCCCGAACAGCACGAAGATGAACGTGTTGTTGATGTCGTGCGGGTCCGTCACCCCGAGCGACGGGTCCAGTTGTGGATCCGGATTCTTGTCTTGGCCATCGCCGCCGTCATCTCTGCCGAGTAGGATGGCGCGGACGGCGAGTGGCCCGAGGCGGGATATGTGGTCGGAGGTTGCTTGTGCGGCTTGTGAGCGGGTGGTGATGGCTGAGGAGAAGATGCTGCGGGCCTGGGCTGCTAGAGTTGGTAGAAGCGGTGCCATTATGGGCGGTACTAAATGGTCGCAGCTCTAATAAATGTGATGGAATGTGTTGTGCGGAATGGAGTGAATCAGCTGTGCTCGTGGTTGTTCTTCGGCTTGATGTTTGCTGAGACCCGGCTGGCTGGGGGTTTCCTGCTGGAAAGCCCAGCCAAGTCAATAACTTGAGCTTCCAAGCAGCTAAGCAGTGTACTATTTTCAGTCCTGACGTGTGTTTTGTTTGATATCAGTGAGGTTGGCCGATGTTGCAACGATGCGTGTGCTCTGTAGCGTGGGATTGGGAAGAGATCAAGAGTTGTGTGTGGATGTAGAATCGGGATAGGCCCAGTGGAATGGAAGACACAATGGGCTCTTTGGTTGTCCTGCCGTCTCTATGGACAATGAGTCTACGCACTTAATTGGTGGGGGCTTGCAGTGTCGCCATTGGCGGAAGGTGCATGGGTCACAGCTGTACGAGCTCCCAACTCACGGCAGGTGACGTCGACCGCTGTAAAAGTCAACAAACTTCCGCAAAAGGTGATGGCCGGGCAACCGCCAATGCGGGAAGAAGTTACTTCGTACTTCGCTACTCCGTACATTCAGACACTAAGCTGGTGTGGTGGGGGCTTTACACCAGTGTCTCACGACCTCCATGGCTGCAACAGGTAACGCTTTTAGGTGCTACCACCTACACAGAATTACTTGGTGAGTTTCAGTATGAAAAGATTGAATCATTGCTGTGACATTCACTCCTATCGTCCACCCCATCAATTACGAATAATTGAATCTAACTCTCCATGAATCTCCCTACCAAACATGAACTATTAGCTCAGTTTCTAAAGTTTCGCTGTACGGAGTAGAGCCTCACAGAATCACACACACCAATGGAACGGCCCCCTGGATTTTGCCACACTTACCCCCAATCTAATCCATTACTGATCTTCTCATCAAAGCCCGTAGACAAATCACCGGGCGCCACAACTGCACGGCACTATATATTGCGCAGAAGTATGCGTGAGGCCTACATACGGACGTAGTATCAGTGGTAGCAGCAACAATGAAAATCCCGCCGGAGCAGGAAAAAAAAACAATGCACCCTATCGCCTTGCCGCCAATCACAGTCGTCGGTCATCTTCAGCAGTTCATGCAACTCTCGCTGATTGAATTGAATGACGACCCCATCCCTCCTGGCAACCTGGGGAAGGTTTTCTACTTTCCGTCGTAAAGCACCGAAGGGTTGTTTGTGTGCCCCGTTCATGGAGCAACGGCCGACTTGTGTGTTACTCGCTCTTACATATTTGGGGCCAATTTGAAGGCTCTCAATTAGCCGCCACCATCCATGAAATTTGGCCTGGATTTATTGGTCGATCACGTAGCCCGCATTTGGCATGCATCTCAGCAATCTGTTTCATCAACTGTGTCAAGGTTCTCCGGACTGTTACATTATCAGTTTTATCCCTACTTGACAAAATTAGTGTACGCATAGGCTTGGGAAACCCCGAATTGTATGGTAAACGTGAATAGTAGATTAGACTATGTAGCTGGTTCTGTAGTAGCGACAAGTTCTTTCTATAACAATGGGTAAAATACCAAAGTAGGCCATATCATCCGTTGAAGAACAACACGAGATCCTCTTAGGTCAATGTACCCTTCCATCCATCAGCGCCAAGCCCCCGAGGTGTTATTCGTCCCAGCAATGATACTATCTCGGTCGCATATGAAACGTGATTCTCGCTTGCATCTCGGCGCTTACCACCGACAAACCAGACTCGATGTTCGCCGTCATGACACTCGCGCTTAGCCAGGAGCTTGGATCATGGCCCTCCCAACCAATGCAATATTACTAGAAAGGAAGCATCCGAATGAACGGATGGTTCCCGATGCGGAACAGAAGCGCGAGCTTCACCGCCATACATGCTCATCTAACGGCCCAACTCTTATGCCATGACCATGGGAGAAACTCGACTTCAAAGCACAGGGTATCGTACACAGCATGGCCCAGCCAAAACTGCGTGAAGAAGAGAAGAGACGTAAAGCAACGAATAAAGAAAATAAGAAACGTCAACATGTATAAGAATAGAACAGGATAGATGAGATTATATGAGAAGAGAAAACACATTTCGCTTTTCCAACATTATCATCAAGGTTCTCTGGGCTCGTTTCTCATATACAAGGGCGTGAGAGTGTATAATGCCCCTGACCACAAATGCAGGCAATCTGGTAGCCGTAAAATAGAATGAAACAGTCGTGAGGAAATTTTGTGAAGCGTCTTCTCCAATTCCGTCGAATGACTGGAGGTATATCCAACTTTTTGTTCATGATTTTTGTGTAGTGATTAGTGGGGACTGCGTTAACTCGTGAAGTTCCGATAAGACTCGTCGATCATGCTACCCAGCCACCTAATGATCCCGGTAGACCACTAAGTAGGTGATATAGTTCACTAATAGAAATATTCAGATTCATCATCGTCATCATACCCCTGGTTGTAGTAAAGGGGCGAAGGGGTGTACGATGAGGGTGCTGGAAGGCCCCGCGCATATGCTCCTTTAGATCTGTTCCGTCCATGAGCCGTCGAGCGATCTGAGCGACTTCTGCGGTCATCGTCATAGATCGAGGTTCCACGGTCGCTGCCAAAGCGTGAATTCCCAGTGCGACCGACGCTCACCTCACCCCCTTCGGAAGAGTGAATCTTGACATTACCGACCTCGACGGTACAGCCAGCAGGAACTTTAATAGTGATATCTTCCTCTCCGCTGCTAGACCGAGTAGTATGGGTGGTCGCCGAATGTTTATATTCGCTCTCGTCCCGGCTAGCAGTGCTTCGAGTGGATCGACTGCTTGCGCCCGACTTGGCCTTTCGAAGTGCTTCGGAAGTAAGGGCTGCCGTCAGCCCACCGCCCATGTTATCTTGGTAGCGCGAAGCACTCCGCATCTTGTCGTCCATCTCAACTTGGGATCTTCGACGACCTCTTGGTTTGGGAGCGGGGTCTACGTAGTAGTACTCTTCCTCGTCGTCTTCCCCGTCGTCATCGTCTTCCCAATTGAATATTGATTCTGCGCCATCATAGCTCTGACGAGGGTTTGTGAAGGGCCTAGAACCATATTCCACCCCGGAGTCGCGACGGTTCATGTTGTAGTTGCCGGTGTACAAGGCGCTATCACCATCGAGATCATCGTCATCGAAGACGACAGACTTTCTGTGATTTGCAGGTGGTGGCTGTGGTTTGAGAACTATGCGCTCCATGCGCTCCGGGCGCTCAGGGCGGTCGGGGCGTACTATGCGATCTGTGCGTTCCGGGCGTGTAGATTTCGGCCGTGGAGGAGGTGGCATACGCTTGCGATCTTCTTGTTCTTTAACCTCCTTGCTAGCTTTTCTTGACGTAGAAGAACGTCGTGCTACAGATCTCTCCGGGGAAGCCTCATATTCGTATGGGTTGGATGCCTGCCGAAAACCCATTGATGACGAGGGCCTCCTGTATCGCATGCTTAGTTCCTTAGGAGGATAATTATGATCCATGGGAGCAGGCAGCGGGTGTAGTGGTTGTGATGGCTGCTGTAGCGGCGGTGGCATAGGACCGGGAAATGGGGCCTGCCATGACGGCGGAGGGTAAGATGGCGGTACCATACCCTGCGGGGGGCCTGGATAGAAACCCGGCCCGGGGCCGGGCATGGGCATTGGCATAGGCATTCGCTGAGAGGGCGGTAACGGAGGGGCCTGGCCATAATATGATTCCGGTCGAGTATGCGCGCGTGGTCTCATGGGGCCGGCACCAGGCGGAGGGGGATAATACCCAGAAAACTCATCCTGCATTCGGGACGGGTGGGCGGGTGTAGTCTTAGCCGGTCGTATGGTAGGCCGCCGCTTCGGGGCGACAACGGCACCCAATTCCCTGTTGTCTTTAGGCTTGATTTTGAGTTTGCCTTTGCCCGTTGGGAGAGCGGTAGAATCTGACGAATCAGTCGGGCTGCAAACATCGGCGGTGTGTCGAGTATCTCTCCGGGTCTTACTTGTATTTGGCTGCTGCTTGCGAGGGCTGCCAGGGGCCACAGACCGAGCGTAATGCGGTTTTGCGTCTGGGCGGACACAGCCATCCTCGTCGGCATCCTCGAAGTACGCAATGTTCGGCGGTAACTGCTCAGAGCGTTGTTTCGGCATGGTGAAGGAATCTCGATCGAGGGAGCTTTTAGGGGGAGAGTGGTATGGCCTAGATGCAGAGCGAAGGCTGAGTGCGCCTTCGGAGGCAGGCAGCGGTAAGCCGCTGTAAATACCGCGAGGTTCGACGATCCGATCGTGTTCGTCTGCCTAGCCAATGAGCAAATAGTCCCAGATGCTCAGTTAGAGACGGCGACAGACTTAGACTAGGCTGCTAGCTTAGTTTCAATTTAGTCTGAGAGGGTACCTCTCAATGGATGAGGATCGGGGATCGATGCGAGAGTTGAGTTCGGCACCAGGTATATGTAAATGAGCAATGCTAATGAGAGGAAGGGCAATGGGACAAGCGACGAGGAAGCGAAGAAGTTAATATGCAGATTGAGATTCGAAGGAGTAGATGAGTGGTAGCATTGGGGGTTGTCCCTAGAACAGAATAGCTGAAAGGGAGGAGTTTGAAAAGAGAAGGGTGGGTGGTCCGGGGAGGTGGATATAGATAGATAAATGAACAATGGGTGTGTCTATGCTGGATGCACAGGCAGGCGCAGGTAGGCAGGCAGGCAGGCACAGGCCGGCAGGTGAGACGTCACAGCCCAGGTCAGCGCAGAAACGCTGTCGCAGCACTGCTTGGCGGGGGGACGGCCAGTTGGACGACGATGGTTGGCTGCCGGCGGGATGTTGTCGTCGTTGCTGCTACGGCGACGAGCAAGACGGCCGTGGTTGGCTGGCCGGCCTGGACAGCGGTGTCTTGATGTGGTGCGATGCGAGGAACACAGGGCGTGGCAAATAGACACTGCCGGTAGTACGATCGCAGTCGATGGGTTGCGCAATAAAAGTGCGGTTGCACGGTTGCAGTTATGGTAGGATTGTGACTGCAGGGAGGCCGTTGCCCTCGAGCAACCAGGAGGAGCGGGAGCGAGAGTGAGGGGGGCGGCACCAGAGGGGTGGTAGAGACACACACAGCACACAGGGACGCTGAACGCTGGACACTACAGGGCCTGATACAGGGTTGTGTTGGCTTGGAGGGGCGGGGCGGCTAGCACACAGCCAGATGCCGAAGGACTGGTTTGGGGTCTACTTCTGTACAACGAGTAGCCCAGAAACCTAGGTCTGGTAAGGTAGGTGCTGTAGGGAAGTGCGTGCGCGGAGTGAGTGTGCGTGGATAGAGGGGGAAGTCTCGGACGAGCAGTGTAGTCCGCTAGACAGGCAGTTCGGGGTGCTTTCCGGGTTATCGATATACCGTAGTTTCGAGGAGGGGCTACCCAGTACAGATGCACTGTATGTCCCTACGTATCGATGGATTGATACGATCTGGCGTAAGTACCCGGGATCTAAAGTGTTACCGCGATGGCAGGTAGGTGCACCGTAAGAATCCGCGTAGGTCGTGCTCTCCTTACGTAGGTAGTTCGAGCTCAGACTGGTCAGAAGGAAGAAAAAAGAAAAAGGTTCGTCCTAGATCAGCTTCCTTCCCTGCCCGGTTCGCCGGTACTTTAGGTATGCAGACCACTGACAAGCGTGGCTTACAAGTGCTTGCAGCAACCACACACCACACACCACAGTGGCCTAGGCCCGGTTGAGTTGGTGTGCTTGGCGCCGTCTTCAGCACACGATGTTCTGCCCTTCCCGTTGGCCAGGAGGGAAATTGCCTAGTCGGGTCGTAATCAATTAGGATCCAGACGGGTGCAGCACCGGATGGACGGGACCCCGAAAGTAATCGCCTCGTTCGCGGTCTTTGAGAGCGCTACCGTAGGCGCTGGGTATGTGCTAGATGCTGTGTGCTGGTTCTGTGCTGGGTGCTGACCTGCTGGGTGCTGTGCGCAGACTGAGCCGGACAATCGCCGTTAAAGAAGCGGCGCGGAAACCAGTGCGAGGACTTCCCTGTCGCAGGTTCGTCTTATCATGCCAGTAATCCAGGGATCGTCGCTGTGATGGATGTCGTGGGTTGTCGTGGCCGTGTCGATCGCCGCCAAGGGCAAGTTTCTGTGTTCGCCGTGTGCTATCGTGAGGCGTTCTTGGTGGCGAATGTTGGGCTGGTCCGAACAGCGTGTCGGTGCGCCGGTCTCTTCGGCCTAGGTCCTAGGTCGACAGGCGTGTTCACCCTGGAGATGTACTGTAGCTTATGCTGGAGCTTGTGTGGAACAAGCGTGGAACAAGCGTGGGATAGTATGCAACTTGGTAATTCAAGGTACTGCCTGTCTAGGCTGGCTATGATTTGGCGCAGAACGTTCTAACAATTTCGACCGGTTCAGAATTGTCTTTCGAAGAACCAAGAGACCAGAGAAGAGGGACGTTTTCCGATGCTTCTCGACAGAGCAGAACCTGCGGGTGCATCCGTCTGGCTGGTTTAATGCCCAAATTGGGTCTTGGGTAGCAATACGGCCGACGTTCTCGGAATCTGAATAAGCAGGACCTGAGACTGGGACTCTACAACACGACCAGATATAATCAACTGGTCAGGGCGCACAAAAAAGTCAAACAGCTAAAATGAGTCTTTTTCGGTGGTTCGTGATGCCTTTGTGGCTCTACAGTTGCAACCTGTATGGCTACATAAGGTGATTTCAAAGGAACAAAAACAACGCAAGAGCTGGAAAAGAAAGGGTGGGATGCCAATTCGACTGTCATCGACAACGCATACCGCAGCGCCATGTCCGACTTATGGCCCCATCACAGCATCCGGGCAGTCTCAGACGGGGCCATCTTATTTGCTCGTGGGACTAGTGTAGGCACTGGATTGCAGGCAAAAGATGGAGGCCAGCGCAACCATTCTCCTGCCACATATAATCCTGCATACAGTCAGTATACAGTGCTCTGTCACGGAGGAGCGCAAAGTCCCACCACCCTGCCGTTCCGGGTTACAGCAAGAAGGAAGTCTGCATTAGCCAGCACTTTTCCACGCTCTCCTGGGGGCCACTCCCGAGCGAGACGGCGCGCTCTCCACCTATGGCTGCTGTGGCCCTCGACCAAAGAGTCATCGTGCGCTTTCGCGAGATGAGGTCACGCGCGGCTCTTGTGCACCGACACCTCCTCGAGTCCTCCAACTCGCTGCCGTCTGCGCCAGTAAGGAGGACGTGGCATAGCGGCGCCAGAGCGGTCTGCGGACCCTGGACTGCCGCTGAACACTTGGCCGAACCCAGAGCACCCGGCCCCCAGACCAGGAGGCACGGTGTAGTGTTGTAGGATGCCCCTTGACTGTATTACCTGTATGGTGCACGATGAACGAATTGCAGCTCGATATCTCAATTATTATCAGGTACGTCTAGTGGCTTAGTACGGCATAGCTTTGCTTTATTTCTATATATCTTATCGTGGCCTATCAGACATTGTAGTCTTACCGAAGACTCCGTACGACAACCAGCATGACATAATACCGGCATCAACTGAGCACGCCGTTGTAACTCATATACGACGGTTTTCGCTCGCGCTGCACCGCTGCAGAGCTTGATGTACCACACTGCTATCCTTTTGGGACACCAAAATCGCAGTCAGTGAGTGAGTGCATTGCTCAATTTGCTAGTTCGTGCAGGTCGGCCTGCTCACCTAACAGAGCCAAATAGAAGATTGGAGAGCGTGCATGTGGCTGTGGCTACGTCGACTCGTACGTATGCATCAGTCATGCATGCAATCCTACCGCTTGTGCTCTACATAGGTACCTATAGGTAGGCAGTTGTGAAAAAGAGCCACTTGCTTACATTTAATAAACAGATGAGTCGCGAAGGGCGTTGAGATTCTGTCCTTGCTTGCTCCTATGAGACAGAAAATATGCACAGTTGAACAGTGCACATACTAGTACCACAGATTCGTCGAGGCACAATTATACACTACGGACCGATACGAGATTGATCCAGAAGCCACTTCGCTGTTGTTGTCGGGGATATACCACTCGCTATATTTACTCTCTCCAGACGCCTTATCATTATAAGTACACACTCCTCGAGAGTTATATCAATTCCCCAAAGAGTGGATAGCTAAGGCCGCTTTAGAGGACAAATTCAAGTGAATTTTCACCCATGGAAGCGCAGGAACCAAGTCTAAGTCTGTCTATGTTGAGAAGATGCTCGGCCCCTGGTTAAAGGGCATAAAAGGGCGACCACACAATCATAGACCCCGTCACGACTCACCATGGATATTCAATTTTAAACAGCAATGCGAACTTTACCTGCCTCATTAGGAACACAAGGGATGGACTGTAATGTCCACGTAGAACGCGCGTCGTTTATCGTCAGTTCCTATACAAGATGGCAAGGGCAGCAAGAGATAAATCTACAGAATACTATAAACTACTCCGTCCTCCGTAATTGTCGTGAGAATGGCTAAGCTCTCTTGTGGTGGGTCACTTGGCATCTGCGATACCTACACTACCGGTATGCGTGCCTTGCTCATCGAGAAAGATGGCTGGGACTTTTCTGGCCGCCATCCACTGAGTGCCTCACCGCCTTTTCAATCGAAGGGCCACGCTCACTGCGTCATTATGTCCCAGCCTCCAAGGCACGGCATTATATCGATACCGAACCACGCCACGAGGTCATTGTACTAGGTGCTTTTTCGGTTAAAAACCAATTTGAAATCTATGGCACTAAGTTCTGGCCGCACTGCGTCCAATTTCGAAGTGACGTGGTTGCTCTCTTTTCGACCAGGAGGAAACGGGCCCTCTCCCTCGCGTCGGTCTTCGCTGACAAGCTTGTGCTTAGTCCTGGCAGATAGCTGCAACAGCACTGGCCGGCCGTGGCATTAAAATTCATTGCTTAAGGCGGTCAGAATTCACATGACGACGCGATCATCATCCTTGAAGTTGAACCGTGCTTTAGAACCAGGCACGAATAACGGATGGTCGGGATATGCGGGTGTTCACGCTGTTCTCACGACTGCACAGATCGCCAACCGAAACAGCCCGTCTAGATCAGGCCGGACCCAGCTTGCTTGCATCTATTGCTGCCAAATAGATGGGCTGAATGGTAGTGATCCAGTCCGTTGACGCCACTATCCGGTACATCCACCATGGCGACGACTCAGTTGACAGCTATGCCATGTGTAAGAATCGAGCTCCTCTCCGCCAGTGAATCTTGCACACGCCCTCGGTGTAGCAGGAACCGGATGTTTCGCATATACGACAGCTGAACAACAAGCTGTAATAAGCCCACGTACTCAATATACTAGTCTGTAAGATGGGTATCAACATATTCTCTTTCTTACACCCTTTGCTACCAGTAGAATGATGCTACATACCGACGAAAGATTGGTAATACTTGCAGACGCAGATTGGCCTGGGATGCATCTGCAAAATTGAACGAACTCGTTCGCTGTTTGGATTTGACTAAAACTGAACGAGTGCGATGTCCACAACTAGCGGTCCCCTACCGCAGAAGTATATTACACATGAGGGCAATAGATTTCATGTCGTCTAACGGCCACAAGGCCAAGACAGAGTTGGGTTTCCACCAGTGGTTTCCTCGTCTCAAGTCGAGCAAAGGTAGGAAACACGTGAGGCAACCAAGACAATATAACAGCAAATATTGGAGTCCTTGGCAAGTTATTGACACGAGAAGACCCATCGGCTTGCCAGTTCGTATGGTTCAGATCCCGAAGCAAAACCGGGGCACGATCAGGGCTCCAACCCTCATGTGCAGCCGTTATTTTGTCTCGTCCATGGGTGATGTTGTCGGTTGCCAGCTTCTGCCGACGAATGATTATCAGACTGCAGTATACGGGGCAGCTGTGGGCTTGAGACGATAAGCTGGTAACAGTAGAATTTTCTACTCGTCTTCCAGCGACGGTGCCCCAGCGCCGTTCCTGGCCGGGCCGAGCGATGGACCAGCTGGTTGCATCTCTTGACAGCCTGCCCCGTTGCGGCCTGATGCTCGGGCCCCGGTCCAGGGGTGATCTCTGGATCTCAACAGCTGAGACTCGACCATGCGCAAACTGTCGTGCAACCAGCACGGCAGGACCCGTTGCAGGTGCTAATTCTCAAATCCGCTATCCAATTTCAACAATCCCATGGCTAATTCCATACCAGACGGGTCAGGGTCGTTGAGGTGGGAGTGTTGCTCTGAAACATGACAATATGACCCCCGAGAGCACTTGATCTAAGGGCGATCGACGATCGCGACGATCAAGCTGTGATCATGAGAGGTGGGTGTTTAGTCTGGATGTGTGATCGTTCTTCAGATGCTGATTGGACGAAAGAAGCCTTCTTCATCAACTGTGATTATCACGTGATCGCAGGTCTCACGTGACACCACTTCATTGGAAGAGCTCGGTGAATCCATAGGTCTGCACTTATCTGCCTATCTGGCCGGGAGTCGCCGTGTTATCGCGATCTGGGAGCCTGCTGCAGCAAACTCCAAATTCTACGCGGACACGGGCTGAGCCGCAGCGTGCAATCCACAGACGGGGATCGGCAGCAAGGTTGTATATTAACCTTAAAAACTGCCGAAGTCCCTTACTCTGCAACTGAGTGAATATTCATCGTTGGCACACACTTAGATGCTATCGAAATGTCGCCTCCGCACCTTGCTATGAATGCTGAATACTGATGATAAGAATGAGCTCACCGTCCTCTAGCTCAGTGCGCGATTTCGCAGTCGACTACAGGAAATGCCACCAAAAAAAGAAAAGGCCTGCAGGCATTCCCACAGACAAAAGTCCACTCCGAATCGGGGAATCGAACCCCGGGCTTGACGGCACTCCTCAGTTATGAGAGCGTCAAATGTTAGCCACTACACCAATTCGGAGAAAATCGAGGATATAGGTGGGATTGAACCACCGATGCTGGACTCGCGGGGAATCGAACCCCGGACCACTCCCAATTTCTCGTGCGCCTCCTCGAAGGAGGCCCAGCAGATGCTAAGGGAGTATTATACCACTAAACCACAAGCCCCAAGGGAGAACGTGAACTTCTCGTGTGGGTTCGGTCTTCGCTAAAGCGGACTTTAGCATTCGCTTCAGATGGATGTTTTGTGGTGCCGCTAATGAACTGCGCCCCAGACCAATTGAAGAAGTCTAGTGTGGCTTAAGTTGAGTGTGGGCGAGCTGGAGGTCAAACTATCTACAGCTATGTTCATACCTGTCTGTTTGTTATGCTGCCATTACCAGGATTTTTTGTAGTCTGCGTAGCATGAACCCTCGGGAGTTCGGCTGTCTGCGAAGAAACCCATCTGCGCATGCCTTGAACACCTCGAAACCTATTGGACGAAGGCAAATCGGCTTCAAGGCAACAAGTTGACAAGGTCTGCTCAATGCAAGTCCCGAATCCTTCCGGTGAGGGGTCATCGCTTGTAGCCGTGACCCGTCCACCCTCAAACTCCCCCTCATTTGCCTCCTTGGGTTGCAGTCGGGCGATAGGCTTAACACGCCCTGTCATATGATGGGTGGTGAAATCCCCCATCAAGTGCTTCTATGAGGCAAACAACACCTCCGCACAGTTACATTTCGCCGTGGTTTCGCCAGTCGCATTCAAAGCGATATGAGCATGGTTGTGCCATGAACCATGCGACGATGTTTGAGGGAATGAGTGAATCAATACAGGTACTTCGTACGAACGAGCGCAAACCATCTCCGCACGAGTATGGAGTACTTTCGAGCTGGGTTGTACCCATGAAACCCATGTTTATGACAGTATTCCACCAACATCCTGGCTCGAGTATGTCCATTTGACTGGATGATGTCGATCATCTCGGGATTGCGGATTACATACCAATAATTTCATGATCGAAAGAATAGTCCCTCGTTGCAGTGGCAATACTTACACATCGCTCTGTGTAATTACCTGCCATATCGATTTGCATTACACACATGTGCACCACTAGTTCGTCAGCTAAGTAACGCAAGGTATCTTGCGTTCGACTTTACCTCTGATGTGCTACAGCACTTGTTTACAGCTTGGTAGTGCAGTAGGCTGCTTACACTAGGTACAGCTAACGGCCGCTATCTAGAGACAGCTCTAATGTTAGAGCATACCTCTCATGTAAGCATCCTGTCCATCATAGCCGCAGCAGCCGGCTTTCGATTGGGAATTCATCCAGTCGTGCGCATCACACCACCGCACTGCACAAATGGCTCCCTGTGGTTCCCTGTAGTTGAGCACCCAACTCATGCAAGGTACAAAGCGGACGCTGCAGTAATGCGCAATCCCGATCCCTGACTCTGCATTTGGATCGGCTCTAAGACAGCAGCGAATGATACGAGGGCTCACGAGCCTCATCAGCGTCGCATACAGACGCACATTATACCGGATCTGCAGAATAGAGCAACGCAAGAGGGTGTGCAAAGGACGTCAGATGCCTACAAGACGAGACTGACAAGAGCAACAAGAGGAGCTAGAGTGGGGGGGGATGGCGGTTTGTCTGACTACCGGTGACTAGTAGCAGCAAGGTAGACAGGATTCCAGGAAGACAGGTCGGAGGGCGCTCGTATCCTCACTGTCCTCACTCGGTTTTCCGTTCTGGGCTGCACACCATTCTGCCATGCATCATGCCATTTCGGGTAGCTATCTGGGCTATCTGGCTCTCCCACTTTCTATCTTGGCCCAAGAGATGAGTCTGAGTCTTTCGCTTCCTGCGCCCGGTGATTGATTCACGGCAATAAGCATTAGGCCGCTCGCTGCCCGCTGCCTTTCCAAGCGCGCCCGTCGCGTCTGTGGGGTTTTCTGAGATATCTTACCTATACTTCTTAACAGCTGAGTGACCGGGATGACCACCACCCTCAATCTTTGTCTATCAACCCACAAGGCAACTTGTTCGGCTAGCAGGTGACTAACCGAGCATCAGCCACGCCCTTGCTGTATGCATTATACCTTCTGCCTAGGGTGAAATATTATATATATCTGGCCTTGCTGCCATACCTTGTCCGTCCTTCTTATTGTGCTACTCCGACTGGACACTTCTCGCTTGAGATTTCGACTTCTTTTCTTCTGTCGCTTCTACGCTTCTCGCTTTTGAGCCGGCTTGGGCCCGGCATCTTCGAGAAGGTCTAATTTGTATAAGACAGTGACCACTCATCCAAACTGTGAACTATTCCAAGTTAAACCGCCTGGAAATGATACTTAGGAGCCTTCCATCTCTTAATAAGGACCTCACCCTTGAAGCTTCACTATAAACAAGCAACATGCCTCTCCTACCATCTGGTGCACTTAACTCAACACCCCGGCAGTCATGGCCGACTACCGGGTTATGGCCTTCGAGCCCTAGCCGATTTCCACCGGCACTTGACGAGGACAAGGACGGTCTTTCTACGGACGATGAAGACATTGATAGCTCCTCAAGACCCGAGAACCCTCTCAAATATTTTTTAACACCTGCGACACCCGGAGATGACGAGATGGAGTTCGAGTTTGACTTCGATGCAGGCATCGAGGACTCGAGCAGTCCCCGTCAGATTGTCCGGAGCATTAGCCCTTCAACACTCGATGGCCTAAGGCGATACAAGCCCAAGAGCAAAGAAGCGGATTACAACAAGCCAGAAGAAGACAGCGACGACGATGAAGAGGACTACATCCGGTTCACCCCCCAGAGGTCACTCCCATTCGGCCTCGAAGACTACTTCGACTACCCTCGACACGGCTCTCCCAGCCACGCCATATCCCCCTCCAGTGAAGCTCTACTATCCCCATCATCCTTCCACGTTGGATCGCCTACGGGCCGCCTGGCGAAGCCTTTCAGTCCACCGCCTCCTCGCCGCGCCATCCGAGGGAGGCCTGCTCTCCGTACACTACAGCGGCGACACTCCTGGCGCGAGCCCAGTCCAGACGTCTGGTCCATCGACGAAGAGCCGGAGAAGGAAACGAGGAGCGAGATGGGACTGAGCCTCGAGAACCTCGAAGACGGGAAGACTCTACCTATAGATATACCGGCTGCAAAGCCCCGGAAGAAGGTTCGGTTCGTGTTACCGGTCAAGGAGTTCTGAATTAGCATATTTCATCCATCCACTGCATATTTTTTTCCTAACGGGTCAGGGTTATTATCTACTGCATGGGACGGTGTTGGGGGCTCTTGATTTATTCTCTCTCTCCTTTCGGCATCATAGTCATAGTCATTGCATTACCGCCCTCTACTGGTTATCCTCATCATCATGGTCACTTTCTATATAACATCGAACCCTCAGCATAGGTGGCGTTTGGGGTAGGACTGGTTGTTTCTTCCCTTTCTCGTCAACTACGGGCATCTATTAGTGCTAATACCTATTCGTGGCTTCGATACCATTCAAAATATACGCTGAACCCTCTAAACTGAACATCTATCCTTCGTAGCTCGCTTCCCAACTAGTGACTAGAATCGCCCCCTCTATTCTCACCATAATATGAGAGTCCTCTTGTTGACCGCAACGATTATTCTCATTGCAGTAGAAACAGACGTTGTTGTCGGGGATCTCCGAAGCCCATGCAAGCCATCTCTGCATAGCTTCATCCCAGCCGTCAGCGCCAGTACACTAGAATATCAGAAAACTACCTGATTAAGCGAGCAACATCGAGTGTGAGTGTAAGCCGTAGTGTAGTGTGCGAAAAGGTAGGGTAGGGTAGGGTAGGGCATAAGCATCGAGCCGAACGCCATCCATCTTCATCCATCCGATCCGCCCCGACGCTGTCTGTGTATTTGCCACCCAGTCCGCGCACGACTCTACTCTTGGCTCTATCTAGGTATCTCTGCCCTCTCTACGGAGTACATACAGGATAATCAGGGTATGTGTCTTACGCAAGCCCACCACCGCTTGCACACAGCCACGGCGCAACGCATGTGCCCACCCTCGTGCCGAATCGTCGGGACGGCACACTCCTAGTGTTAGTGTTAGTATTAGTGCACAAGCCCGTATTATACCTACCTATACCAAGTTCCTGCATGTAATATGTGAACGCGTATTATGTTTGTGACAGACTGGCAACGTGCGTAAACGTGTGGCTCAGTTTTGTGCATTTATTTGCCTTGTTGCCCATGTGACGCGGCGATGCGAAACAAACTGCCCAGAAGTGAAAGGTTCAGGTTGGATCAACGCGCTGCTCTCATTCGCCAGCCCTGTGTGCCGTTTTACCCTACATACATCTCGCATATGCATGATTGTTGCTGCAAGCTTGTCCCCCCGCCTCTTTCCCTTGCATTAGGTCCGCATGCTTGTTTCGCGAATTAAGAAAAAGTTGCATGAGTTTGCGAACTACCTACACTTCCAATACCTACCGAATTACATCTTCAAGACAAAAATGAAGAAAATACTTGAGGAAAAATTTCACCGCTTTGGTAAGCTCGCTATACCGCTACACTCGGTTTACCCATAATGGCAGTGACCTTGGCATGCCGATTATCTCACAACATATATCTACCTACAGAGTAATCTAACGGCAAAAGCCGAGCCCGAGTGTGATTAGATATCCTATCCTCGGTCTTCTTACACACTTAGCAAGCGGTGAGGCGCCCGCACCGGTGTAAACCATCCTATCTACAGATACTTAATCTAGGACGTTATCTACACTAGGAAATGTCAGACGAATAATAACCCACCAGGATAGCATAGGTAGGTGAGTAGGTAATCTGAATCAGTATTCTCTATCCTCTGCCTTCTCCACGTGTTAAAAAAACTAAGGCCTAGTGCTATGGTCATGGGTTAGGGAATACAACCTATTCTTCTCTATCCCCGCTCGAAAGCTATAAGTGAATAACGATAACGTAAGCCAGAAGCTACACTACGCATATACACTTGATTGTGAATACGCCAACCGTATTCGGGTTGGTGATACAGACCTACGGACCTACAGACTGACATATACCTAGACGGATCGACATATTGCCGGTGAGATTAATCAACCACTACCGAGGCGCAGGGAGTATGTAGATTCGTTACTAACAAACTTCCCTAACCTAGGGCCGAGCGTGCGTGCGTGCGTTGGTAAGTACGGACGTAATGGAACGGAGTTTCGGCTTTCGGACAGATGTTGGCTGTAGATCACGCCCCAACTTTTTGGAATTAATTAGGATAGATAGAAAAAGTCAGTATGGTTCTGGTATGGGCTTTATCATGCCCTACCCATCGTTCGTAGTTAGTTACTCTTGATGACTGACTGACTGATTGCTAATAATACACTCACCACCTACGAAGTTCATATAGTACATACATACTTACATGGGTATCTGACGTCTTGGGTCCAGACCAATGAGCTACCTGCCAAGCATCACACACCTAGGTAAGCGAGAAGAGCAAAAGCCCATGCACACGAAATGCTGGTGAGGCGACTAACGTACGAAGTATGAACGGAGACGTACGGAGTATTGGCTGCTGCTGTCAAACGTCGCACTCGGCCGGCCGGCAGAGCAGCGAACCACCACCACGGTATGCGTAGACTAATGTACTTATTTAACCTTCCTACTACACTACAGTACATCTAGGTAGATCGATAATTAATGCACGAATCCCTGGAACTGTGCCACAGCGACACCTAAGGGTGCAGCTGAGGCATCAAACCATCAGCCCTACGCCGTTAGTGCTGGGTCTAGCGCCAAGCTTGTGTGTGTCTTGGTCTCGTCTCTTGTTTCTACCAAGTACCAAGCACTTATCGGTCTTGGTCTCGCTTGGGATTGGTTGTGGTTTCGCGAGATACGAAGAGGTTGTGCGCCTCATTGATATGGCGCTGCCCTGCATGATGATTCCATCCATGTTTTTCACGTGGTGGCACCGCGGGGGAGGCTTGTTGTGTGGTGTAGTGTGCTGGAGAATATGTGCATGTGAATCAAGAGGGAGCCAATATTTCAGAAGCCATGAAAAGCCTCCCTACATTACACTAGGGACCTCGTTCTAGAAGCTTCATTACTGCCAGCCACATTGTCGCTGTCGGAATTTGGTCTATCCGACGTATCGTGTAGTTAGGTGTTTACTTTCTCAGAGTAATCGTTTGCTTCGAATATGTGTACTCTCGAGACCGGAGGCGGCCTGGCCATTGTTTCGATAACCATGGCGTGGGAGGGCTAGCCCCGACCTCAACCCACCCTCGTGGTCTCTGGACGTTCTAATGATAGGACAGAGGATTAAAAATACATATCCTTTCAGCTTAGTTAGATGGTGAGCCCCATTTCCCCAGGCGACCCAGTAGCTTGGGACGACAAGGGTGGGGGTAGACTTGGTTTAATTATATGCTTAGGTAGGCAAATACCTGCACTAACCTAACCTACCTATACAACTGACGTTATCTTGATTAAGTATGTTTCAAAAATCTTGCATACTGAGTATTCAGGCTATCGAAGACACTTCCGTACTTGACCGGCTGGTCTAACGTAACTGGTGAACACTGCCGATCGCTATAGAGACTGGTGGTTTACCACGATACGGATAGTTAAACTCATGGTGACTAGACACGTTGGTGTAATTTCACTTTCAAAGTCTACTGAGTTTAGGTAATACTATAAGTATCTATATAAGGAATATACCTAGGTATACTTTAAAGCGGCACAAGAGTGTGAGACTCGAGAAATCAAATTCAGCAATGTCCTTTTGTATATAACAGTACATAGTTGGATCATTCAATCTGGCCAATCACACTCACAGGCCTCAGCACGCAAGGAGTCTTGTCTGTATATTCGTTTCTTTGTATAAGCACATCTTAGGACTTTCCAAAGCCAACTCGTCTACTAACTACAGTCCTATATCGAGTGGTCTTTTCGCGACAGTACCATTTGTCGAGTCGCCGCACCGTAGCTGACGTTATGTCTCTCGACTCTTGAAGGATCTACGAAGTAGGTTATTCTGAATTGAGAAGCCGACATGCGAAATCTGCATGATGCGTGCTTCGTATAATGTGTTTGATGTAGATGAATCAACACCCCATGAGCTGTATGGCATTATATCAGGACATAATCAGCAAGGTACGTTGATAAAAAGCTCATCGTTTCGATATACGAACTCTGTTTCTATAATTGAAATAATCTTTTATAAAATAGATAGTGGTGTCTTTCTACGAAAATCTCGGCTTGTCCTCTAACGTTATAAGATGATGACAATGGGGCGCTTGGTAATTATTCTACATACGATGTAACGACAAACCTGGAGCATAAGTAATAAAAAAGCGACTTTGCGACGTTTAAAGTAGCGCTTTCGTTTCGAATTAAGAAGTGTAGGCAAGCAGTGATTAGATATTACTCGCACAGGAAGGTCAAAACTGTTAACAGAGATATGCGAACCCAGAGATGCGAGCCTACCAACCATTAAGTGATACTTCATTCACTTAATCATATCTAATACGTAATTCCCATTACTCGAATTATCTTTCAAGCTTTTCGATTGCAACATATCAACCCAGTCCTTTCTGCAGAAAGGCGCGGATACCAACTTTCCCGAGTGCAAAGAAGTAAGTGATGCGTTGTTGAATATGATTGATCATATACAGCCGAGTTGAAGCTAGACGTCTTTGGGCGTTCATAAGGCCTTGCAGCAAAGAGCGGAGGCGACTTACATATATCCGGAAGGTCAGGGTCGAATTCCTTACCGGTCGGCTATACCACTATGCACAATATCAGTAAGCAAGACTTCCCCTCACTCGACGTGATAAACAGAAAGACGAGTATAAGAACCTGTGAAGTCTACCCGTAGAGCATAGCAGAAAGACTAAATCAACTCAACCAATTATTGAATCAATCCCGAGTTCACCCAGCATACACGCAAGAAAACGGAAAAATGAGTTCAGAAACAACCGACTCGCGAGCATCAAAGCTGCGTGAAACCGCGCTGGCCATCATCGATGCCTTCCAGAAGTGGGATCTCGAGGCCATCATGGCTCTGCGCACCGACGACTGCACCACGCAGGTTCTCCCCCGTAAGCAAATTGAACGTTCAGCTCTCATTTTCGGGTTTTATTTGTTCCAATCAAGTCCATAACTACCTATTCCTACGCACCGACTCACTCATCTCACCGCTTCCCTTCATCCAACTAAGAGCATCTCAACGATGAATCATTCATGCTGTTTTTCATAAACTTACCTGAATATCACCTTAAAACAGGATCCCTCAGCCGTCCGCGGATGAACAACGCGGACTACCGGGAGTTTTTCGGGGGCCTGATGCCGCACTTCCGCGACTTCACGCTCGCCGTCGACGAGGTGATCGTGGACGCGCCGCAGAACAAAGTGGCGGTCTGGTGCCGCAGCACCGCGGACACGGAGATCGGCCCGTACGCCAACGAGGTGAGTCATTTACTCGTTGAGGGTCTCTCTATTTATCTGTCTGTGTTTGGTACCCTTTTTTATGGCCCTGTGGTTTGGTTTGGTTTAGGGCGATGTATGAGTTTGGTTGTTAGTTCATGGAGTTTGGTAAATCTTGAAGGATCTCTCATAACATACCCTGGAGAAAGTACCCTGGAGAGAGGTAGAAGAGAGAGACTGTGACTGAGAGAATATATATATGTGGAGGGGGAAAAAAGTCCGGGAAACACAAATAGCGAAAGGCGAGTTAAGGAAGCATATACTAATTTCCTAACCTCCGCGGGGGAAAAGTACGTCCTTATTCTATACCTGAACGAAGCCGGGGACAAAGTCTACAAGTATCTCGAGTTCGTCGACTCGAACAATACCGTCTCCTTCTTCCCCAAGCTTCGGGAACATATCGCGGACAAGGCCGGTGTCGACAGCATGGGATCTTAGGCCATGTGTCTGGTCCTGAGAGTTATCGGGTTACATAGCATAGTGTACATCGGGATGGTCGTTCTCGATTCTCTAGAATGACAGGACTGATATGTAGTAGCGCGGAGGCTCGAATTTTTCTGTTTCTGTCTTATCTAAACATATTGAGCATTGGGCTCAAATGATACACGTTGAATTCGCAGCAGAGCGTAACCATCTATTGCTTAGTGTTCCTTGATTGAAGATGTGAAGTCAACGCCACAAACGCCATGCCATGATGCAATTTCTCACAAAAAAAGTACAAAACCGCAATGGTAGCCTAGTCTGATTCGTCCTCCACATCCTCGACGGTTACTGCCTTGGCTTTACCTTTACCACCATTCGAATCTGATCTGCCTCCATCGCTATCGCTCGAATCAGCTGCGGGAGGTCCAGTCGCAGTGCCACTGTCATTCTCCGAATTGGCTTTGCCGGCGACAGATGTCGTCGATGAGTTACCACGATCTCCGAAAAATAGCTGAGGCGGCCGTTGTGGAACCACAGGGGTGGGAGCAGCAACGTCAGGTGGCTCTCTTTGTACTTCGGAAGCTGGGGGCTCGGGATTTCTGTCTGGCCCATGCGGCGCGTCACTATTCCGGGTCGAGTTATGAGCGTCGGCTGATGGAACTGTCGAACCTCCTATGCTATTTTGATTCTGATTTTGGACCGAATTATATCTACTAATGTGAACCGTACTTTGGTGCTGTTGATGTATTGGGTCGTGAGATGGAGTGGCTGGAAAAGGTGGGTGTTGACCATCGAGTCGCTGTAGTGGTAGTAAGGACCAACCAGGTGGAATGACCACTCCTTCAGGAAGATCTTGACTGCCCGATGGAATAGCCTGCGTGTAAGGTGTACCGCCGTGCCTCGTGAGGGTGGGGTATACTGGGGTATTCTGAATATGATCGAGGATTGGCTGCTGGGCTATGAATGGGACGTTCATGCCTGGGTGACCAAATTGGTTACCGATATAACCCAGCACAGGCTGCGGTTGGGCTTGACGAAGTCGGTTCAGTTCCATTGTGAGAGCATGCAGAGTCTGGAGTTCGGCCTGGGTTGACCGCAAGCTATTCATCTCTTGTTGTAGTCGATTTGATATATCCTGTAGCTGGGTCTGTATAGCCTCCATATTGCTTTGGGTACTGTTGGGATTTGTGGGTAGCGGAGCAGGCATCGGCGCCTGGACAGCGGCAGGCGCTGCAGGCTGGTTTGCACCATGTAGACGGAGCTGATTAGCTAAGTCGTGCATGTTCTGCGCATTTCCTTGAGCAAAGCCTAGACGGATCGGGCCAAACTGAAATACGCGCAGATTTCCCTGGGCCTGAGCCGGCTGGCCGGGATTGTCTGCTCCGGCGCCTCGGCCACCCCCGGGCGCGGCCGGAGCTGCAGGTTGAGGTTGTCCACCAACATTAGCCCCTGGTGCTGCAGCGGCGCCGTCGGGGCCTGTTCCATCAATCACAACCGAGCGCCGACATATAGGACATACTTGCTGCCTTTCTAACCAACCCTTCAGGCAGCCGAAGTGCAGGATATGGCCGCAAGGGAGTTTCTTCGGTCGAGAGCGTTCGACTACACCGATAGCTTGCGGGTCCCACGGCCTCATTTCCTCCCTGCAGATGATACAGGTATCTTCCCGGCCCAGATCATCTTGTGTGGCATCTGGATACCTGTTCATATCTTGAAGGGCTTTTCGATATCGCATGAGAGCGCCGAGGCGTTTTACAAAGGAACGAGCTGTCATGAAGAGATCGCGCATAATGTGGATCGGGAGGCCGTAGAACATGAGAAGGATCGCAAAGAAGAACGAGTAAATGAGGAGTTTTACAAAGTCTGAAGTGTGTTAGACAGTATGATGCCCACGCCGGGTATAGTTGCTTACCTGCCACGAGATCCAGGCTGAGGATCCACTGGCCCTTAGATTCCCAGCCAGGAACTTCTATGTCCATCTCATCAATATCTTCCGGATTTGGCAATTCCTCCCTTTGGGCGGCTTCCGCGACGGCCGTATCATCGGACTCTCTACGCCGCAAAATGCTGTTACGCTGATCTTCGGCCAGCCGTCGTCGCTCCTCCAATCGGATACGAGTCTGTTTCTTCACAATGGCGCCCTCCATGCAGGATAACAGATAACGGGTGGCAGTGCGGGAAGAACACGTAGACAAGATAGCAAACTCGAAGAGAAACATGACCATCATGTTAGGACGGGCTTGTTGAATGACGGCATGGACGGCATAGAAGAACAGCCAGGTATCGTAAGCGACACTGATAAAAAGAGATATGCTCAGGCGCGTATGGAAGAGCGTGGGGTTGGCCGGCGGCTGCTGCTCCAGGACATCGACACGGCCCTCCCCAATCCACTCCCACACCTTGCCAGTGACGAGGGCGGTAAACATGACGAGAAACCAGCCTCCGACCTCCTCACGGAATATGGTCATGGCTAGGCAGGTCTCAGTGACGGCGAACCAAGCCTTCTCATAGAGCTGCTCTATCTCGACGGGGCGGAGGGGACCGTAACATAGTCGCTGAAGGCCCCAGACAAAGGAGGCGTAGAGAAGGAGGACGAGGTTCACGAGGATCTGTAATCGGCGGGATCTGCGGGTTAGCACCACAGGCACGGGCTGGCGGGACCGCTGGCTGGCTGCGCTATTGTGTAGGCAAGTAGGAAATTCAGGACGGAAGGTGTCAAGGAGGCGAGAAGAGAGAAGACGGAGAGACGGACCATGAGACTAAGGTTATTTTGCGATAGGTAGACCATGGCGGAGTAGAAGTTGGCGCGCTGGTGAAAGGCGTAGGCGACCACGCCGGTGGCCAGCGCCGTAGAGGCCTAGAGAGATTGGTCTATGCATTAGCACTGGCGAGCATTCATGAGCTCGAGACTGTCGGCCGCGATGCTGGTGATTGTGACGGCTATAGGCGGCGGTGGCTAGCGATAAAATTGGTGAGGATAGAACTTACCCCGGCATACCAGAAGAGGCGCATCTCGGAACAAGACAGACACGAGACAATCAAGGACGAAGAATTCCAATGGACGATGGATAGAGCTGCAGAAAAGCAGCTAGCTGCCCATTATTTCGGTAGATACGGATGTAGGTCGGGCAAATGCGCGTTTGCTCTGAGAAGAAAATGTGAGGTACAGGATAGGGTGAATGTTGCAAGGGAGCAACACACGACCTGATGATGATGATGATGCCACCTGTTGTATTGCTGTAAGTACTAACTCCGTACTTGGTAGGCAGTCACTCGGTGCCTATGCAGCTGTGGCCAGGTACCTCTTGCCTGCACTAAGTGGAGAGCAACGTCTATTCCCTGCCAGTACGGTCGCCCATAGCAATAACTGTGTCATAATTAAATTTAGTATGGCAGGTGTGGCTTACTACTACTTATAAAACACTAGGTACCTGAAGCCCTATTTAAAAAATTCTGTTTTAGTTTTTTATTTTATATATATATATATAATAATTTATAAATAATTAAATTTATAATTTATTTAATAAATTTATAATTTTTTTTATATTATTTTTATTTTAATTATTTTATTATTATTAATTTTATATTATAATAATAAAAATTACGCGTGTTTTATTAAATACGTTTAAATAAAAGTTTTTTAAATTAAAATTTAAAAATTAAAATATTATAATTTTAAATTAAATTATAAAACAATATTAAAAAATAAACATATTTAAAAACGTATTATTATTAATTTTTATATTTTTAATAAATTATTTAATATTTATATTTATTTATATAATTTATTTATAATTTTTAACGTATAAATAAAAAATATAATAATTAATTAAAAATAAGATTTTTTATATTAAATTAAATTTAATTAAATTATATTATATTTAATTATTATAAAATTTTAAACGTAATTAATAATTTGTTTTTTTATATATAAAATTAATAAATTTTTATAATTTTTTTATTATTATAAAATATATATTTAAATATATATTTTTATTTATATAATATTTATTTAATATAATTATATATAAATATTATTATTTAATATTTAATAAAATTTTAAAATTAAAAAAAAATATAATATTAAATTTAAAATTATATTCGCGTTTATATTAATAAATAAATATACCGGGAATTTTAATAAATTAAAATATTTTTAATAAAATTAAAACTAAATAAAAGTTTTTAATAAAGTTTAAATATAATTAATTTATTAAATATAAAATTAATAATAAAAATCTTTATACGGGTAAAAATATTTTTATATTTATAAATAATATTATAATAATTTAAAAACGTATTATATATATATTATAATAATTAAATATATTAATATATAATATTATATAATATATAATATTATAATAAATTAGTTTATTATTTTTAAAAAAAATGTTTTAATTTAATTAAATAATAATTTATAAAGTTATTAAACCGGTTTATATAAACTTAAAAGATTTAATACATAATTAATAAATCCGAAAAATTATTAAAATTATTAAACGATTTTTAAAATAATTAAAACTATTATTTAAATTATTATTAATTAAATAAATGTTACGTTATTTTATAATATACTTTTAATTTTTATAATTATATAATTATTAAGATTTAATAATATAAATAAAGTAAAATTATTTTTAAATTTTTTAAAAAAGTTAAATTATTTATTTTATTAAAACTACTTGTGTTATATAAAACTTTTTATAATTTTAATTAAGTATTTTTATAATAAACGAAACTTTAATATAATATATAATATAAAAACGTGTTATTAATAAATGTTTTAAATTAATTAAATAACGTATTTAATTTTTAATTTTATTTTTTTATAATTACGTTTTTTAAATCCGGTTTTTCGAATTTAAATTTAAAAATTTGTTTATAATTTTAAAAATATTAGTTTTATTATAATTAAGTTTTTTATTAAAGTCGGAACTGCTGTTTTAATTAACTTGTTATATTAAATTTATAATTAAAAAATAAAAAAAGTTTATTTATAAGTTTATATACGTTGTATATAAAATAATTATATATATATTAATTAATTAATAAAGTTATAATTATTAAATCACGTGTTATTATATAATTTTAATTAAAAGGTTAATTAAAAAGTTAATTAATTTTATAAATTAATTAAACTTAAATATAATTAATATATTAAATTATCGAAATAATTATTTATTATAATTATTTTTTTTTAAAAAAAATTATAAAATAACACGTTATAAAAATTAAACTTTTAATATATTAATTATTTATTAATTAAAAAAAAAATTAACCCGGGTTTTTATTATATTAATTATATATAAAATAAAGTTTTTTATATTTTTTTTCGTTTAAATTTCCGTAATTTATTTTTTTTTATTTTTTATAGTTTTATTAAATCGTTATTTAAATAATTTTTTTTAAATTTATTTTTTTTAATTATTTTAAATTATGTTTTTAATCGTTTTAATAGTTTTATTAATAAAAAGTTGTTTTTATAAAATTAAAAAAAAAAATTCGGAAAATTTTTAAAATTATTTATAAAATATTATTAATTATTAAAATTTTAACTTTTTTAATTTATTTAATATTATAACGTTTTTTATAATATAATTTAAAAATTTTAACTTTTTCGATTTTTTATTTTTAATTTTTTTCGAAAATTATAGTTTTTTTTTAAATTGTTTTATTTTTTAATTTAATAATAAGTTATTAAAATATAATTATAACCGGTCCGTATAATATAAATTAATCGATTTTTAGTTTAAAAAGATTTTAAATTAAAAAATAATTAAACCCGTTTTTTTAATAATTTCGAAATATTAACGTATAAAAAAATAATTTAACTTGTTTAAAAAACGATTAATTAATTAAAATTATTTTTTTTTATAATAAATACTTTATTACTTATGTTAAAATCCGGTTTTTAATAATAATAATTAACTTTTTTTAACTTTTATTTTTACGTACTTTTTAATATAATTTAAATAATTTTAACGTAATTATAAAAAATCTTTATTAATTATTAAACGTTTTCCCGGTTTAATTTATTTTTAACTTTTAATTTAAACGTATTAACTGTTCGTTAATTTTAATTATAATATATTAATATAAAAAAGTTAAAAAATATTTTATAAAGTTATAACCTTGTCGATTTATAAAAGATTAAAATTATTACGTAATTTATAACAAATAACGTTTTTTTTAATTATTTTAATAATAATTATAAAAAAACGTAATTATTAATTTAAATATTCGATAATTATTTTAATTTAATTTATTAATTTATAATAACCGGTAAATAATAGTTTTTATTAAATTTTAAATATTTTAATTAATTTTATAATAAAAAAAAATATAAATTATAGTTTTCGATCCGAATTAATTTTTTATAATAGTTTAAAAATACGAAAAAAGCTTTTATAATATAATTTTACAGCTTTTTTTATTATAATTAATTTAATATAAAATATCGATTAAAAAAACTTATTTAATTAATTTATAATTATAAAAACGTATTTTTTTTTATTAATTATTATTTTTTTTAAATCTATAATAATATATTAATAAAGTTGTTTTAATATAAATATAAATTATAAAAAGTTTAATATTTTATTATAAAAGATTTTAATAAACCGATAATTTAAATAATTCGATATATAAATATTATAATTTTAAATTATTTTTAATTATTAATATAAAACTATTATTAATTTTTTTATTTTATTTTTTCCGGAATAAATAATAATAATACGTTTATAAATTTCTTTTAAAAAACGGGTTAATAAATTATTAATTTTAAAAACTGTTAATTTTTTTTTATACGTAAATAATCCGTTATAAATAATTTAATAGTTGTTATTTTTTCGACGCGTTTTTATTTAATAAATCTTTAATTTTACGGAAAACCGGTTTATTTATAAAAAATCGTTAATTAAATTAACTTTTTTAAACTTGTTTTAATTTAATTTACGTTTAAAATTAAAATTTCCGATAATAATTTTTTAATATCGATTAAATTTACGAGTTTAAATAAAATTTTATAATACGAACTTTTTAAAAATTTTTTTTAAATTATTACGTTTTTACGTTTATATAATAAAACGTTCGTTATTACGTTTTTTTTAAAACAATATATAATTTAAAAATAATATTATAATATTAATTTTATTTATCGAATTTATTATAAGTTTAATTTTTATTTTATATTAAAATGTTTTAAAACTTAATAATTAATAATTATTATAAATAAAGTTTTTTTTTAAACTCCGATTAATTCGGGTTTTTAATATATTAAACTATAAATTATTATTAATATTTTTTTATTATAAATATTATAATTTAATTTTATAACGTATAAAGTTTTAAAAAAATAATTAACTAGTTATTATTTTTTATTTTTTCTTTTTTAAAACAAGTATTTTATTATTACGTTATTTAATACGTTAATTTTAAAACATGTTTTTTTATTAAAATAATAATATTATAAAACAAAAACAATTATTATTAAAATTTTTAATTTTTTAAAAACTTTTTAATAAATTATTATTTAATAAAAAGTAATTTTTTTTTATTAATCCGAATAAAACTTTAATTATACGATTATAACCGGGTATAAATCGTTAATAAAAGTTATAAAACTTTAAAAATAATTAAACTTTTTTTACGTTTATAAAAATTTATTAATTTTATATAACTTGTATTTTATTTAAATTAACTTTAATATTGTTTTTTTTAATTATAAAGTTTAAATATTTCGTTTTTTTAATATAAAACTTATATTTTTTTAAATCGGCTTATAAACCGGCGTTTTTTATACGTTATAAAACTTTCCGTACGTATTCCCGGTAATTTTTTAAATTATTTAAAAAAACTAAAATATTATTAATATATATATTATAAAAGTTATTTAAATATTTTTTTAACGTCGAGTTAATATAACGTTAAAACATCGTAAACCTGTTAAATAAATTAAAAAATAATATTTTATAATTAAATATTTTATACCGGGTTTTAAAAACAGTTAAATTTTTATTTTTAAAATATATTTTAATATAATAAAACGTTTATTTTACGTTAATTTTAATAAAAATTTTTATTTTAATA